>CAUYSK010087322.1:0-19062 GCA_963575035.1 Avahi laniger | reverse complement strand
TATCTCAAAGACATATCTGCACACCCATGTTTATGGCAGCCTTATTCACGGTAGCCAAGATGTAACAACAACTCAAGTGCCCATCAACAGATAACTAAAGAAAACGGAGTATTATTTAGCCCTTGGAAAGGAGATCCTGCCATTTGTAACAACATGAATGAACCCGGAGGACATCACGCTAAGCGAAATAAGCCAGAAACAGAAATAAAAATACTGGGTGATTTCTTTTAGAGGTAACATCTAAAAAAAAGTTGAATGTATAGAAAAAGAGTAGAATGGCGGTTCCCAGAGGTGGGGTGGTGTTGGTGTGGGGGGAGGAATGGGGAGGTGTAGGTCAGAAGGTACAAAGTTGCAGTTATGTAGGATGAATACGTCTAGAGATCTAATGTACACAGAGGACTGTAGTTAATAATACTCTGTTGTATGCTGGAAATTGGATAAGAGGGTAGATTTTAGTGGCTCTTACCACACACAGTAAAGGTAACTATGTGAAATGATGGGTACATTAGTTGGCTTGACTGTAGCAACCATTTAGACTATGTATATGGATATAAAGACATCATGTCGGATACCTTAAATATACACAATAGAAAAAGAATCTCAAATCCAAAACTCCAGCTATAGAGCCCCGGCATGGCCTATCTCCACCCACTTCTCTGTGTTCTCTGTACCCCTGTCTGCTTTGCTCAGTACCTGGGGCTCACTCTTTTCATTCTTTTCTTTTTCCCTGCACCAGGCTCTCTCATAGTCTTTATCACCATTATAAATCAATCCCCATTTGTGAGCCATTTGTTTGACATCTGTTTCTTCCACTAGACTAAAGTCAACAAGTGTGTGCGCTTGATATTCCACATCTCCGGACAGCCAGCACCTGGTGCAGCTCCCAGAACCTAAATGCACTTGGAAAATACATGCAGAACGAATGAAAGAGTATCAGTGACCAAGGAAGTCACTGGAGAATGTCCCACAACACAGGACTTGTTGGAGTTGCTTAGCTGGCACTTAACTGAGATGGTATTGACAAGCCAGCGTGGCTGACGGTTGCCACCATTCATGGAATGCCTGCTATCATGCAACAAGCACTGATTGAGCACCCATTGTGGCAGCGCCCCGAACTTGACACTCGCCCTAGCAATGAACACAGCAGCCAGAAAGCCCTCCCTTGTAGAGCACCTTGCACATAGATTCTAATTATTTTGTTATAATTTTGCATTTTGATGGAATTTCTAACTTGAGATAAATTGCAAGATTAGTCCAAGGAGCTTCTCCGTGACCTTTACCAAGATTCGCTAATTGATTTCAGTTTGCTCCATTCTGAGAGCAAATTTTTCTTTTAATGTTAAACTTTAATAAACAAGGGTAGAGAAATTTTGGTAAAGAAGAAGCTGGAGATGAGATGAGTCTGCAATGTTTAGTACTGTGGCCAGGGGCTGTGGAACATTTTATTCTACCATTCCTTTTCCTCCTAACCATGAGTCACTGAGCTGACCATATTGCCTATAAAACAGGGTAACTGCACCCTCGGTGTGGTGCGGGGGAAATGAATTAATGATAGTGAAGTGTGTTTTAATAATATCTGAAGAAAGACATCATGCACAAGTAAAATATGCTCACTCCCTTTTCCCTTCTCTTACAGCTAACAGCTGTGACTCGTTTTATTTTTGTTACCAGGATTAGCATACATTTTTCCCTTGCCTGGTTTCCATTTCCCTTGTGGTGGGATCTTGCCCTCACTCCCCCCTCCGCCCCCAGCCCAAGCTCCCTACGGTCATATGCGCGTCTCCAGCTGCCTTTACAATTACATCATTCCTGAGCTCCCGTTGCCATGGCAGCATGAGGGGTTTGGAGGTTGTGTTTTCCTTTATGAAGATTTTTTTTTGCATTCCTCATCTCAGCGGTTAAGCATTCTGAGCTGACCGACCATTCAGATGCCCTTTGGTTAATATTCTTAATTTTCCTAGCATTTTCCCCTCAACACAATGTCATATCCAGGGGTGCCATGTTGTACAGTTCCAGGGCTTTCTATTCTCATGGTGGTTGGTGGAAGTGGAGCCCTCAGAGCTGCGCATCCCACTCTCCTGCACGCTGTACTGTTGCCCTATCGAACTTCACCCCCATCCCCAAACTGATTGAGGTGTTTGCAGACAATTCAAAGTCACCCCCATTCAGGTTTTTAAAATCTGTTGGGCCTTCTGATGTGTATTGGCCACAACTGCTTGGGAATCTCCAGATCCAAAGAAGCTGAGTTAAATGGTCTACAATTGCAGAAGTATCAAGATAGACTATAACCGACCTCAAGAAGCCTCTGGGCTTCTCGTTCAGAGACCAAAAGCATTTATAACTGGTCATTTGGTTCATTTTCCTGAGACTAGTTTAACTTTGAATGTTAAGGCTCTTTGGCCAAAGGCCACCAGAAATGCACCTATCGTTGAACCAGTTGGGTTTATTACCCTTTACAGTGTGAAGAAATGCACACAGTGGGGAACAGTAAACCCACCATAGAAGGGCGTTACAGGGTTTGGGTTTGTACTAGGTAATTTGGGGTGGATTTAAGGCAGCAGGGCTCTGCTCTAGATTGGATGTTGTCAGGAAGCAGGGATAATTCCATAATTAGTTATCTTCATAATTCTTATCTACAGGACAGGAGGAATGAAGTGAGGCAAAAGCTTCAATTGTAAAGAAGCAGCAGCCACTCATATTGGCCAGGAGAGGGGCTGTTAGGTCATTTCTGTGGCTCAGACAATGTTCATGTTTTGTCTATGTTCAGCCACGAGTACGGAGCGGTCTTGTTCTTGTCTTGACTCATTGCTATGCTTTGGCCCCACCAAGTCTCGTGTTGAAATGTGATCCCCGATGTTGGAGGTGGGGTCCGATGGGAGGTGTTTGGGTCATAGGGGCAGATCCCTCATGAATGGCTTGGTGCTATTCTCCTGGTAGTGACTGAGTTCTTGCTCTATCAGTTCCTGAAACAGATGCTTGTTAAAAAGAGTCTGGCACCTCCCTCCTTTCTCTTTGCTTTCCTCTCTCACTCTGTGCTCTCTGCACACACTGCCTCCCCTGCCCTTCTGCCATGAGTGGGCACAGCCTGAGGCCCTCACCAGACGCAGATGCCGGTGCCATGCTTCTTGTACAACCTGCAGAACCCTGAGCCGAATAAACCTCTTTTCTTCATAAAACACCCAGCCTCAGGTATTCCTGTAGAGCAACACAAACAGACCAAGGCGTCTATCACGGGTGGTCACGGAGTGGCCTTGTCTGGTGTTGAAGTTCTATGGAATGGCCTGTACTCAACGGGACGACACTGCACCATAACCGTGAGCACCAGGCCAGCTGCAAAATGTGAGAGGATGTGTCTGTCTCTTTTTCAGATAGGAATTTCAGAATTTAAAATACAGCAATAGGAATTTAAAAGATAGCAATCTCAACTATGACTTTATTTATATCCAGGTTTCATCCAGAAATACTTTGCTGTGATTCTGAAAGACACTGAGTTTCTCACAGTTTTACACTCCCAGGCATTTCAAAATTATAGAATATTAGAGCTAGAAGAAGGATTAAGCCTCTAGTTTAGAGGTTTTACAAACTTCTCCACCAAGATACTTATGGTGAATGTTGGTCACATGTAGGACCCACTCTTAGATTATGACAGCACCTCAAAAACTTTGGTGGTGAAATACAAAAAGGATCAAAATCACTGTAACTCTTCAAGGTTGGCAAGTGGGGCTTGAACAGAGGAGAGGGGCCATTGTGATGATGGTGCATGAGCAACTCCTCAATGTGTCCACAATTCCAACATGTTCTTCTCCCTCTTGAGAACTCAATTCCTTCCCATGTAATTGTTACATGTCAGAAATTATTTGTTTCATTTAATGCTTTATAAAATTTGGGAATATTGGGAGGCCGAGGCGGGCAGATTGTTTGAGCTCAGGAGTTCGAGACCAGCCTGAGCAAGAGTGAGACCCCGTCTCTACTAAAAATAAAAAGAAATTAATAGGACAACTAAAAATATATAGAAAAAATTAGCTGGGCATGGTGGCGCATGCCTGTAGTCCCAACTACTCGGGAGGCTGAGGCAGAAGGATTGCTTGAGCCCAGGAGTTTGAGGTTGCTGTGAGCTAGGCTGACGCCACGGCACTCTAGCCCAGGTAACACAGTGAGACTCTGTCTCAAAAAAATAAATAAATAAATAAATAAATAAATAAAATAAAATAAAATTTGGGAATATTAACTGAGAAAAACCCCATGATTAAGATCCCATCAGAAGCCCGAGCAAGAGAGAGATCCTGTCTCTACAGAAAAATTAGCCAGGCGTGGTGGCATGTGCCTGCAGTTCCAGCTACTTCGGAGGCTAAGGCAGGAAAATAGCTTGAGCTCAGGAGTTTGAGGTTGCAGTGAGCTATCATGATGCCACTGCACTCTAGCCCAGGTGACAGAGTGAGACAGTAGGTATTGTTGGAGCAATACTGTGGACATCCAGGATGCTATGGGCTGCTCTGTGGGGCCTGGAAGGAGTGGTCCTTGGCTTTGTGGTCCTGGACTATCCAGTGCATGGCCATGGACAAATTCGTGCCCCCAAACTCACAGAAACTCCAGAGCTGTCAAATGACCAATGCAATCAACATATTCTCTCCAGGAAGTCAATTCACATGAGAAGCCAAATTATAATGTTTCTGATTATTTGATGAGTATAGAAACAAAACAAGACCAATCAACAACTATTAAGTTCCACAGTTAACAGCCTTAAAAATTCTTCCCAAGATAAGAGTTTTAGCTCCTAAGAGAACAGAATATACACCGGGATTGCCCTCCAGGCAGCTCAGAAAGGCATGACTTATCTTTTTCTCTTTTCTTCTTTTCCCATCCTCTGCCTCAGGAACTCTTCATCTGATGTGGGCAAGCAAAATGGATGCACATTTTGTGTGTATCGGGGAGAAAGGATATAATTTTTAACCATTACTCATGTGGTGTAAAGTCATTAGTAATGTAATTTGTCAATTAAACATAGATTCCAAATTGTAAAAAATATTCATATCAACATAAATGCACATATATTCACATATATCATATCATTATACTGTATACTGTAGGCTGTTCAGTAATGCCTTTTCCCTGTGATGTATCTTGGACATCTTTCCAGCATTCCTTGCAGCAGCCGTACAATGCACCACAGGACGTATTTGTTTATCTGTGCCCCTGTTTATGGCCAACTATGTTTTTGTCCTCCTTCAGGCTGGTTCTCCAAAGAGCCACTTTCCTTACCCCAGACTTTCCTCTGGGTGGCGCCCTTGGTTCCTGCAGAGCAGCCTTCCTTGCCATGACTTCCAAGACAGCACATCCGTGCCACCCCTCCATCCTCTCCTCCCTGAACTTGCTTTCTTTTCATTCATAGCATTTAAAGCAACTTGAGTCATGGTAGTTATCTGTGTTTCTTGCCTGTGTTGGCACTGAGCCTTGGAGGGCAGCATTATTGCCCTTTTCACTGTGATTGTGTGAGCCTACCACTGAGTCTGGCCCGGAGATGACGCTCTGAAAGTATCTGATGAATGAACGACGGTCTAATTTTCACACTTGCATAAAAATAGTTCAGGTTTCCTAGAATTAGGATGATTTTTTTCTTATCCACCTGTTGCATGGATGGTTTTTAAGAAAGTTCATTCAAAAGTTGGGCAGACACTGTCAAATTATTCCCCTAAAATGTTACACTAATTCATACTGCTTTAGAAATGTCTGAGAAGGTCTTTACCCGACCACATCCTGACCAAAAGTAAGCATCACAATCTTTCCCCTCAATATAACATTTATTTATTTTATATCCTATTTCCCCTATATTAAGTAGGAAATGATTATTTTACTTTGTTTTCATTTGTGTTTCTTCAGGTTCGAGTAAGGTAAATATCTTTGAAGCATATTATTAATATTTTGACATTTGTGACTTGTCTGTTCCACGCTATCACATTCTTAAAAAAGTCTCTGAAACAAAAGGTTAACAATTATTTCTCTCCTTTAACATCTTTAGACATGGTAACTCCATCATCTAAGATGTGAAAACAGAAATTTTGAAAAAAAATCATGTTTTCCTTGGTAGTCACTCCTTACTATGTGCCAGCGTGTTTGTAAGTGTTTTGCACTTACTATTGCACTAAGTATTATCTTATTTAATCCTCTCAATAACTCCTTGATGTTAGTACTATTATTGCCCCCATTTTACAGATGAACAAAGAGGTGCAGAGTTCGAGTGAAGAGAGCGTGCCGTGGAGCAGCAGTCTCTCCAGTAATCAGGGGCACCATCGTGTGGTCTTTATTTCTCAAGTCTCTCTCTCGACCTTCTCATTTCCAGCTCCCACTTGAATGGATTATTTTGGTATCAGTGACCAATTGTATGCATTTGCATGCGGATCTTTCCAAGTTGCCAGATCAGGTTTTACAGATGAGGAGATCGACATAGATTTAACTTCCTGGGCCCGTGGTGGCAAGCCCGTCTTTTGGATCTGTCTGATTACAAAGCCCCAGCTTTGTAGGACATTTCCAGGATATTTCAGCTACCCAGGACAGGCTGGGCAAGGTATTTGCTCGAAGCACGCTGGTTGAATTGGTTTTACCAGAGCCAGAAACAGAATGGACACAGCTGAAGTATAATGACAGCACTTTTCCAATGGATGGGAGGAGAAAACAGAGCAGTTACACTGCCAGGGATAACGTGGGCTAGACGTGGGCTCATGCGACTTGGTCCGATCTGCTTTGAGAAGTTCTGACCTTGGGGAAGTTTGTTGGGAAATGGGTGGGAAGCAAGCTCTTTGTGAAGTGACCGTACCTGCTTAGAAATCTTAAATGCAAGAGAGACATGGCAGGGAACAAACTTGGGAAGATTACACAACCACGATTACATATTTGTAAACATGAAAACAATATAGGCTTTTAAAAAGTCTTTTCTTCATTATCAGAGTTATAACAACACTAAAAACAAAACCCAAAATCTATGCTATTATGGTTTACTCCCTCCTTCCCCAGAATACCTTGATCTTGATGGTAAGCCATGTGAATTAAAAACAGAAAAAGAATCTGAGGTCAGCTGGGGATACCAAGTCAGCTGTGACATGCAGCTATTGGATTTGGTAGCCACTGTTTGATTTGGGGGAAATGCAGTGTGTGGAGAGGAAGATGTGACTAATGCATTGAAACCAGCAAGGAGCAAAGGAGTTTTTTGACCACAAACGTAATAGTCATTCTTCTCATCACTTTTTTCTTTTTCTTTTTCAGAGACAGGTTCTCACTGTCACCCAGGCTGGAGAGCAGTGGCTCAATCATAGCTCACTGCAGCCTTGAACTCCTGGTCTCAAGAGATCCTCCTATCTCAGCCTCCTGAGTAGCTGGGACTACAGGTGCACACCACCACACCTGGCTAATTTTTTTTTTTTTTTTGAGACAGAATCTTGCTCTGTTGCCCGGGCTAGAGTGCCATGGTGTCAGCCTAGCTCACAACAACCTCAAACTCTGGGTTCAAGTGATCCTCCTGCCTCAGCCTCCTGAGTAGCTGGGACTACTGGTGCACACCACCACACTTGGCTAATTTTTTCTACTTTTAGTAGCAACAGGGTCTCGTTCTTGTTCAGGCTGGTCTCAAACTCCTGACCTCAAGCGATCTTCCCACCTCGGCCTCCCAGAATGCTAGGATTACAGGCATGAGCCACCTCACCTGGCCAACCTAGCTAATTTATGTATATATATATATATATATATATTTTTTTTTTTTTTTTGTAAAGACAGAATCTTGCTGTGTTGTTTAGGCTGGTCTTGAAATCCTAGCCTCAAGCAATCCTCCAGCCTCGGCCTCTCAAAGTGTTGGGATTATAGGCATGAGCCACTATACCCAGACATTCTTCTCTTTAGTATATTGTTAATACTATTGTCTAAATATAACATGAAACATATTTTTTTAAAACACCTAAAGAATATTTGTAGTACCTTAGTATGTACCAGTGCTTTTCTAAGAACTTTAACAGGTGTTATTAATATTTCATTTGATCTTCCCAATAACCATTTTCTTTCTCTCTAGATAACACAACAAGTTCCAGTTTACCCCCAATTATTTGTTGAGTACCTCGGATCTACCAGTTGCCATGGGAAGAAAGGCACAGTCCTGGTCCTTGAGGAGTTTAGAGTGTTGTTAAGGAGATAAAGTGTGTTTGCACCGCTTGCAAGTGAGACTATCCATGCCAGAAGATGAATGATTCAATAAACGCAATTGAGTCAATGAGCTTGCCATTTGGAATGAAAGGAAGCATGAGCCCTAAATCAAATCATACATTAAAATAAATTCCAGATGGATTAAATATTTTAATGTAAAAACAATGAAACTATAATGGTCTAGAAGGAAACAAAACATTGGTGTATAATTTTATAATCTTGGAGTGGGGACCATCTTTCTCACCATGACACAAACCCCAGAAGCCATAAACAAAAAGACTACCAATCTCAACAACATAAAAATTAAAAATAAAATCTTCTAGATGACCAATGCTATTATAAATATGAACAAAGGGAAGACAGAGGGAAAAAAATATTTGCAACTCATATGGCAAACTGCTGATTGCCCTAATATACAAAAAGTTTTCAATTCAATAGAAAAAATCCAAATTAAAATGGTCTTTGTTCAGTAAAGAGGAAATCCAAATGGCTAGCAAATGCCAAATGTTTAACAATATTTATAGAAATTCAAGTTGAAACAACACTGAGATTTTTTTTCACATAGTAGATTAGTAAATATGTTTAAATGTTGATGTTATCCAGTGTTAAGTATGATGTGATGGAACAGGCACTTTTAATAAGAATATTAAATTGATTTTTCGCCAAACTCATGCTTTAAAAAAAGAAAAAAAAATTTTAAAAGGAATATAAATGGATAAACCCAGTACAACCCTTAAATACAGGCAAGAGGAGACTCCCTGTACTTCAGAGGGCTCTATTCACACCTAAGAAAATTCAAAATTCCCTAATATCACCCAATCCCAGACTATATTTAAATTTCCATAATTCTCCCCAAAATGTCTCTTACAGTTGTCTTTTACTTCTTTCAAACCAGGGTTTAATCAAAGGTGCTAATGCCCTCCAGCCAAAGACTTTATAGGAGCATCCCTTGGACCAAGGGGGATTTATTGGCTCTTTGCAATGAGGGAAGGAACACACTCTAGGGGATGCGGTGAAGGAGGCGTCTCATTCAGGTGTCAGGGGCTTCGTCACAGGACTTTGGCTTGTGTTAGTTGATTGGGGGAAGATGCAAGGAAGCAGTGGTTTTGTTCTAGATTGGGTGCTGTCAAAAAGCAAGAATTCTATGATTATCTTAATCTTTATCTAGAAGCAGAAGGAACAAGGAAGGAAAGAGGAATGTTTAGCCTTTTTTGTGGTTTGGACAATGTTCTTATTCTTGTCTGTTCTTAGACAGGATTACAGAGTGGTCTTGTTTCTGTCTTGCTCCATAAAGATCACAGAGTGACCTTGTATTCTAGTGGTCTGTGACGTGATTTATGTTCCACGGAACTCAATGACCTCGCTGTTTGAGCCAGGCCAGCTCAGCTACAGCAATCAGGGGCTGCTTTTTTTCTTTCTCAAAGTTCACATTCTATTTGGTTGTTATGTCTTGTTTGTCTCTAGTACATTTCTCCTACTTTTTTAAAAAGTTGACTTTTGGAAAACTATTATAGTTCAGTTGTCTTACAGAAAATTTCACATTCTGGATTAATCTGATTATTATTTTTTTTGTGTGTGTGATGGCATTTAACTTGTTCCAGTAAACTGGAAAATAGGTCTAAGGGGTTGGTAAGATTTAAATTAAACTTTTTTTTGAAAGAATACTTTATAAATGATGCCATGAGATTAGTCCATCATGTCAGAAGGCACATAATGTTAGAATCTGTCACTATTGGTAATATTAAATTCGATAACCTTGTTAAAGAGTTGACGGCAAACTTCTTCATTATAAAGGAATGTCAGTGGGAAGCCATTCATCTGTGGGATATTTTGATACTGTGCAAATAAATATCCTCTTCCCTAGGGTCTTTTTTCAGTTGCTTTTGATGATCTTTACCCAAGTCAGGGGTTGCAAAAGGGTTACTTTCTAGTTTTACTTCTATATTTATTAGGTGGCATTTTTCTATAAAGAAGAATTCTTCCTTGTCATCTGGGGATCAACTGCAGTTTCTCCTAAAGAAGCAAGGCAGGCATCATAATTTCCCGTTTCAATGATGAATTTTAAGGTAAGAATTAGCTGTATTAGTCACCTCAATCATAACAAATGAATGTTTTGCATCCTCCATTCTTAGTATCACTGAGGATACATGGATTTTTTGTTTGTCCAATGTTTTATAAGCAGTTATAATTATCCTTCTTATTGATACTCAAATTGTCCCCCAAATTTGACCAGTGGGAGTTATTTTGAGTTGACGACTATATTCTCATGAAATGCCACATTAATCTTTAATAGATTCCTTAATTTATAGCAAAACATAGTGTCAACTCACTTATACTTCACCCAACCCACCCCCATCATCCAAATCTGGAATTAGCCACTTCTTTAAGAAGCTTCCAAAAGTGGGAAGTGGTATTTAGAAACCAAGATATGATTACTGAGGGTGTTTATGGTTACTGGGTTGTCATTGCTTCTAGGCCTTTTCAGTAACAAAGCTAGCAAAACAAATAAATACACATATTACTCATAAGAATTCATATCAATATTTCTAATTCAAATGTTGATAGCTTTATCCCATAATATGAATAAAATAATTAAAAATTACAAGTGTTACCGCTACTGATAGAATTACTAGCCAATGTTTAATATTTTATTGTAGTACTTTTTACCCTAGAATATATTTTCTAAGTAATATTTTTTAAGACTACTTACAATAATTCATTTAAAAATGCCATTGTTAAATTTGGTATATTTTGTTTGTTTCCATTATTTTGTTTTATGCATTGTTTTTACTTTTTATGTATTTTTTTAAATTTTTTTGAATATATAAAACATTTGCATCATTCAAAAGTTAAAAGTCTATGAAAAATATTCTCAGCAAAGTCTAACATCCATTTCTATTTCTTCTACTTTAATCCTCTTTCCCCTAATAAGTAGCTGAAATTGAATGAAACAAAAAGACATTTTTGAGACAATAATTTCCCTGAGTTTTAGGTGATATTAAGGTATTACTATTTGACCTTTTACAGAAAAAGTTTGCTAACCACTCATCTAGGGGCAATTGATAACATAATTTTCTGTGCAAAGGGCTTTTTGCCAGTTTATTCTGATTTAGTAATCTAAGCTGCTTTTAATCTCTTCTAATTGTTGCTTATATAGAGAAACACATTTGATCTTTGCATTGACTTTGCAGTGAGTTTCTTTATTCACTTATCAATTCTAATCATTTATCTGTTGATTTTTTTTTCATGTCATGCCATATACAAATAGCAATTTTATTTTTTCCCTTCTAATTCTTATACCTTTCACTTTATATTTATTGCCCTAGCTAGGACAAAAAGCACATGCTAAATATAAATGCTGACAGCCAGTATCCTGTCTCTTTCCTAATCTTTGGTGGAAAGTTTTATTTTTTTAAATGCAAAATTTTCACAGAAATAATCTTTGTATGTTCAAGAACACATATTCGTGGAAATATTTTCTCTCTAAATACTTTTCTGAGTTTTCAAATTAACCTTCGCACTTAATATATTATAGAATGCTTAGTACGTAGGGGCTATTCTAGGTCCCAGGTGGATGATAAAAGCTAAACTAGCTCTCAGGAAGTTTATGGTTAGAAGACATTGACACACAGGGAAGAACATGGCCAAAGGGCAGAGGAGGGGTGGGCGTGGCATGTTTTAGAACAGAAAAGAGCTGGGAGAGGTCTAATGGAGCCTGGAGAGGCAGGCAGGGACAAATCACCCAGGGCTGACAGCCGGGGTAAGGATTTGGGATTTTATTCTGAGAGCCATGGAAAAGCAGGAGACTGCCATGATACAATCTGCATTTTAGATAATTCCTCCGGCTGGCTCTTTTGCAGTCTTCAGTTTTCTGTGACCCCTTAAATGATCTATCAGCTGATGTTGCCAATCAGTCCTTCCACACCTCACCCCCTCATCTCAATGCCATTTCTACAGGACCAGAAGATATTCAAAAAGATCATGGAACAATCATAATTTTCCCACTGATTTTTTTTTTTTAAACAGGGTCTCACTCTGTTGTCCTGGCTGGAGTGCAGTGGAGTCATCATAGCTCACTGCAGCCTCCGGTTCTTGGGCTCAAGCAATCCTCCCACCTAGGCCTCCCAAAAATGCTAGGATTATAAGCGTGAGCCACTTTGCCTGGCTCACCTCAAAGTTAGCCTCAACATAACGAGACAGCCCAATAAGACACACTTGTCACTTGAGAACATTAAAGAATGTGTAGAAACATCACAACAAAAAAAATATTTTTGGATATTCCCCTTCTCTCACCCCAAAATTCTATATACAGTGGCCCCAAATCTCTTTTTATTTAATAAAAAAACTGAAAACCTCCATCTTTCTCCTTACCACCACCTCTCGCCTCACCCTGGGCCTCAGTTCTTGCCCTCTGCATTCCTTGATTCCGTTATGTAGGAGTAATCTTGTCCTGTAATTGAGTTTTCCCGTCATTCTCAATGTTTGGGTGGAGAAAGGGAGAGGTAGGCACAAGGAAGGGAGGACATAGATGCACTGAGGAAGGTTTATCTAACTTTTTTGAGGGAGGTCGGGGGGACAGGGTCTTGCTCTGTTGCCCAGGCTGGATCAGAGCTCACTGCAACCTCCAACTCCTGGCCTCAAGGGATTTCCCCCCCCCCAACTACAGGCTGGCGCCACTAGCCTATTAATTGTTAAAAGTTTTTGTAGAGAGCGGATCAGGGTATGTTGCTCAGGCTCATCTCAAACTCCTGGCCTCAAGCCATCCTCTCGCCTGGGCTCCCCAAAGTGCTGGGATTACAGGCACGAGCCATCATACCCGGCCAAAAGTTACTTTCCACGATACCTTACGGAGGCCCAAGCGAGACTCCACGTGAAATTCACAAGCATGAACTTGAGCGCCTTGGTCCACTGCTCCTTGGTGTTGAAACGCGTCCTGATGGAACAGCGTTCCCCGCCGCCCCCCGCGTCCTCCAACAGGCCTCTCCCCGGGTCGACCCGGTAGGGCAGGCAGAGGCCCCGCGCGCCCTCTCCAGCTTCTTGCGCGAACTGCTGCATGCAGTCCAGGAAGGCCACCATCGCGCTGTCAAATTTGTCATCGCAGAAAGCTTTCTGCCCCCCGTGACAATACAGCGGCAGCTCCGCGTAGTCATCGGCTAAAGAGTTGAGATAGGAGCGGTTTCCGCAGGGGACGAGGCGGTACCTCCGAAACTCCAGCCCAATGGTGTTGGCCAGGGCCAGGAGTAGCAGAGCCACCTGTCCCCAGGCAGCGCTGATCTCATTCCAGCCCACGGGGACGGCGGGGAGGCAGCCCAGCCTGAAGTTGTTGATGACGCCCAAGGCGCCCTCGGCCTGGATCTCGAACGCGGACCTGAAGACGTCGACTTCCTGCAGCCGGTGCAGCTGGGCCCGGGCGCGCCGCAGCCGGTTCTCCAGGCTCCCCAGATTGTCAAGCAACTCCAGCTGTTGCCACTTGAGCGCGCTGTAGTCCCTGCGGTGCTGGCGCTCCCGCTCCTCCAGCTCCGCGGTCTCGGCCCGGGCTGCCTCGAGGCCCGCCGCCGCCCTCGCGTGGTCCCTGTCCACGTCCTCCAGCTCCCGGGCCAGCCTGGCCTCCTCCTGCTCCAGGTCCCGCAGCGCCGCTCGCAGCGCGTCCCTGTCGTCCTCATCCTCGCCCGCCAGCTCCGCGCTCTCCAGACACCGTCGATAGCTCTCACAGTCAAGGTCGGTGAGACAGAGCTCGCTGTCCAGCCGCTCTAAAAGCCTGTCGGTACACTCCTCGCACAGGGGGTGGTCCACAACTCTTTGGCCAGAGAGGATGTCAAAAATGTCCCCAGCGGCCTTCTGGATGCTACCGAGAGTTCGCCTGGGGTCAATTTTCCCAAGCAGGGTGAAATGGTTGGCGTTGTCCTTGGAGGTCCCACCACCTTCCAGAAGGGATGGGCTAGAGGCTCTGTCCTGTAGCTTTTCACTCTCTGTCCCCTCCCAGGAGATAGCACCGTCCTCCTGGCTGTCCTGGGTCTCTGCCGTGGGTCTCAGTTTCAGGGGCTGGCTGCAGTGCCGGCAGAGGAAGCGGAGGGAAGACATGGTGGAGATCTTAACTCCTGCCTTGAATCTAAGTTTCCTCGTCTCCCCAGATGCTTGCCATTTTATACCTTTTAAGCTCTTTCTAGAAGGGTGGTTCTTTTAAAATGCAGATCTCATTTTGTCACTCTCCCACTTAAAACCCTGCAGTGGTACCCTCCTTAGTTGCCTGTAGACCTCTTTTAGCTCCTAATAGACTTAGGTTCTTTCTGAAAGGAAAATCTGATCATCTCACTTTCCTCCTTTAGCATTTCCAAGGCACACCTTAAGAGCAATCTTTCTAAAACTAAAATCTGATCGTGGCCCTTCCCTCTAAAATGTTTAATGCCCTTGTCTTACCTTAAGATAAAGTCCCGTCATCTTAACATCGCACCAAGGCCCGGGGCATCTTTCGGGCTTCTCTCTCCATTTCCCGCTGCCCTGACCCCTGGGCCGCTCTGAGTTCCTGTAGGAGAACTGCATTTCAGCTTTTCCGGTATCATAGTGTTTCCTCTAGCTGGGACACTCTCCTTCCCTGCTTACCTGGCCATCTGCTACTCATCCTTTAGGGCTGGGCTTATTGCTAAATTCATAGCAAACAGGGTTATTGTTTTATGTTTTTGAACAATCTATCTGTCTCCTTATCAACTGTGGGGTTGCCTCTCACATTTGGCCTGCTCGACAGCTTCAGGGGGGTATCGAGTGACTTGGAAAGGGAGAGGGGCACTGCAGTCAACTGGAGGATGCTCCTATTATGGATTCAGGGACATTTTGAAGAGGTCATTTCCTCCAGGAATCCTTCCCTGACCTCCAAATTTAGACTCTTTGCTCTTGTAACACACTTAATACCCTTTATCACACAGGTAAAGGTAACATAATGGGCACCCCTGGAAAAGATATTTGTTTAATTAATGAATCAAAATAAAATAGTTTGAAGCAATATATTTTACCATCAGCTCAGCCAGAGGCTGAGATATGTTGCTTCGTAATTAATAAGATTAATACACCAATCAAAGCAAAGCAAACAAAAAACTTTGCAGATACGTTGATGTCCATCGGTCAACTACCCTATTAAGCACGTATGTTGGCCAGAGATACTTGCTCAAAAACAGAAATCTATGAGCTTCTAACCTGCAAGTATTGACCTGCTGGGTAGAGTATAAAATAAAGTCACACGGAAGGACTCAATTCCTCATCCTAACCAGGAGACCATGATAAGAGGTGACAAGTCACAGAGCCCATTTCCCCCAGAATCCAGCAGGAGGCAGTGTGCCAGTAGCACCCACTGCCCCGGTAGGGGAGGCTCCGCTCCCTGGGGGAAGGCAGGAGGCCATTCCTCAGACTCAATGGGGAATAGCCCTAGACTCACAAGTTGAAGGACATCAGGCCGTTGTGTTACTCTGGACCACATGCTGAGAAATGTGGCTCTACTGAGGAAACACACTTTCCGCTGGTCCCCCTTCACTGCAGCCTTCAAACCCCATTTAGCCCGTGTCACCCTCGTGGTGTGTGAGCTCTTACCAGTATCCTGCCTGAACCTCAGAAACCACTGGGAGGTGTTCCTTTCTCCCTGCATCCATGCCAGCATCTGTTGTTTTGGAACTTCTGGATAAAAGCCATTCTCAATGGAGTTAGGTGACATCTTACTGTAGTTTTGATTTGCATTTCCCTGGTGATTAGAGACATTAAACATTTTTTCGTATGTTTATTGGCCATTAGTCTATCTTCTTTTGAAAAGCTTCTGTTCATGTCTTTTGCCCACTTTTTTGATGTGGGGTTGTTTGATGTCTTCTTGTTGATTTGCTTGAGTTCTTTGTAGATTATGGTTATTAGCCCTTTATTGGATGTATAGCACTTACATACTGTTGGTGGGACTGAAAACTAGAACAAGCTCTATGGAAAATAGTATGGACATACCTCAAAGAACTAAAAGTAGACCTACCATTTGATTCAGCAATCCCATTACTGGGTATTTACCCCCCAAAAAAAGACATTTTATAAAAACATTTGCACCCAAATGTTTATAGCAGCACAATTCACAATCACAAAGATGTGGAAACAACTCAAGTGTCCATTGATACATGAGTGGATTTATAAAATGTGGTACATGTATACCATGGAGTACTATGCAACCATAAAAATGGTGCACTAATAATTTTTGTAACAATCTGTTTGGAACTGGAGATCATCCTCCTCCTAAGTGATATATTGCAAGAATGGAAAAACAAATACCACATGTTCTCTCTTTTAAATTGGAACTAAATGATCAATACTCATGTGCACATATGATAGTAAAAGTCAACAGAAATCAAGCAGGGGGAGGAGGGGATGGGTAAATTCACCTATAATGGGTACAATGCACACTGTCTGGGGGATGGACACACTTATAACTTTGACTCAAACTGTACAAAAGTAATGCATTTGTACTCCTGTAGTATTTGGAAATAAAAATAAATAAAAATTTTTAAAAATTAAAAAAAAAAAACACTGGGAGATAGAAGACAGGGAGTCCATCCCTACTTTATAGTAAGCAAACTAAGGTGCAGAGAGATTAAACAATTAGCCAAAGGGTTTTCCTAACCCTCAAGACCTCTCTGAAATATTCCTGAATCAGTAACAGGAACATGCTCTAGAATTTGAATGCAGAGTCCCCTACCCCTTTCTAGGTTATTCAATATTCCCCAGAACCTGTCAAGTTGGCCAAACATGAGAGGCAACCCCACAATTGATTAAGAGACAGATCAATTGTTCGAGAAGCATTAAACAATAATCCACTGTTTCTATGAATTTAGCAACAAGGATCGCAGGGTGCTGCAAGGGACGGTGTGCTGCCCTCTGGTTATAAGTCCTGGGGTCACAGTCAGAGGCATCTGCACGGTCTGTCTTTCTCACTGCGACACTTCTCCCCAAAGGGTTGGGAAGCAGCAGAATGAGGCTGGAACTGCTTTAAATGTCACGGTCACTTCTGATTCCTGATTCATCTGTTGGGGCAGGGGTAGACTGGCAAAGTAATCCCCTGCTAATGGCTATGCCTTTTTCTAATTACCTCTTCACTAAAGCCAAACAAAATACACGCCGCTGGCTCTGTGTTTGAGGCAGCGCATGGGGACCATGTGTCAGACAGGCTAGGGGAGCACAGGGGTGAAGGGGAATGGGAATTATTTCGGACTCTGGGTTTTCAACTGCATATGCCTCCAGGGTACTCCGCAGTCCATCGGTGCAGCCCCTCTTCAGTGGAGGAATAGGTGGAGCTGGAGTGCAGCTCTCAGATAGAAGGGAGATCCCTTCTCGTGCCTGGAGCTTTTCCCTCCAATTCCCGGATCTCACTGCTGGGGGTACGGGAGGGGCGGAGAGTGGGCACTCGGCGAGCAGAGTGTGTGGCTCAGGGCTCTGCGTGCTGCGGTAGCCCCAGCATCTAGATGATCATCCTGACCCTCAATTCTCTTTCCAAACTTGCTCATCTCCCTGGGCTCCTTTGCCACAAACACTGGGAAAGATTTGTCTGTACTCACTGTCCCCAATCCCTCTGCACACTTCTCTCGTAAGCCCACCCTGATCATATTCTCACCGCTCCCTAGAAACTCCTGTCAAGGTCACAAATGCTATCGTGTTGCTATAATATACTTAATCTCAGAGAACGGGAAGCAGGGTCTTCAGCTGCAAGTGAGGGTGGGTAAGAAGAGACTGCCTGTGACAGTCACCCAGGAGAAGGAAGAGACCAGACAAGAGGGACGACTGCTGGTCAGTGGAAAGGTCCCCCTGGGACTTGCTGCCAGGACTGGGTGTGCAGCCTCAGTCAGCCGCATGGGTGTTGCCAAGCAAGCAAGGCTGAACCTGGAGACGAGGCAGGGGACGGTGCAGGTGGGGGTGGCCAGGGAGTTGCCTGCAATGCTTGCCGAGCAGAAAGGGCGGGTGGGGGAGACAGGGAAAGGGTAGTAGGGTCAGGTCAAGGTACTTCGGTTCCTGTGGGACGCAAGGATTGTTGGAGTGAGGGTGTCAGGATGCCCAATGAGTACACGCAGAAGGTGGTCGGGGGACGTGTGACATGAAGACAGCGGAGGGCTTGCTCCCCTCAGCCCGTAATCCTTCCTCTCCCCCATCCTAAGTCAAATAACCTGCCTTTGGCATCTCAAGGTATTTTGGAGTCAGACAGTCTTGGGTGCTAATGTTGCTTAATTCGCAAGTGACTTAATCCTTTGATGCTCAGATTCTTCACTTGCGAGTGAATGAGACAGAAGCCGTTTAAAAAATAGCCTCAGTGATTGAGCAAGACGGTGTACAGAAGACAGAACAGCTTCCTCGCCCCGCCTGTCTCCTGCGTGGCTGCCACCGCCTTGCTCCTCCTCCTCGGGCTCCTTGAGGGTTCTCGAAAGAGGAACCTGTACCCACTGTCTCCAAGTCCTCATCACACACTCCTTATAAACCTTTGCAGTCTGGCGTCTGTGCCCACAGTTCATGGGCCAAAGTGGCTGTTGTCAGAGTCAGTAACGAAATCTTAAACAGCGCATCCCCACACGTCTTCTCGATCGCTTCTTCATTGGCTTTTCGTTTTCTAACATTTGAAATGACTGCCATTCTCTCCTCACTAAAAGAGGAAAGGAGACTTTATTCGGAGTCCAGAGGGTTGCTGCTGTGCTTCTCCTGGAGCCCTGACTTTCCATTTCTTTGCATTTAAACAATTGTTAGATCCAGTTCCCCTCGGCCCCAGGAACAGAGAGGCAGAGTCACCGAGGATGCAAATGACAAAGGAGTTTATTTGCTAGCTCGAGCTAGGGTCCAAGTCCCAGAGCACCAACGCAGTGGCCTCCCTATGGACCAGGA
>CAUYSK010087318.1:0-10446 GCA_963575035.1 Avahi laniger | reverse complement strand
TGTTCATGTCCTTTGCCCACTTTTTGATACTATGTTGAATAATAGTGTTGACAGTGGGTAACTTTATCTTCTTTCAGATCTTAGAGGAGAAACTTTCAATTTTTCCTCATTCAGTATGATATGATCTGTGGGCATGCCATACATGACTTTTATCATGTTGAGGTATATTCCTTCTATACCCAGTTTTTATTATGAAGGGATGTTGAATTTTATCAAATGCTTTTTCAGCATCTATTGAAATAATCATATGAGGACAACCTTATTTTTAGAAATCTTCATCTTTTTGTGAATATCGTGTATATTGTATCAATGAACAAACAGATAAATATATTCTTAAATTGTTAAAATGTTATATGTAGGAAGTATTTTTGAAGATTAACATTAACCTGAGAGGAGTTCTCTAGTAAAGATTTTTCATAATGAATGTATTTATTAATGTCTTTAATGATAAATAGGGGAAACAAGCTCCTCAAATTTTCCTATTTTATATTTATTCCACAAATAAATATCATCAGCTGCCTAGGTCAAAGGTGAACAAGACACAATTCTCATCCTTAAGAAAGTCATGGTCTAGTAGAAAAGACAGAAATAATTAATAAATACCGTAATATATGAAAAGTGCTATAATGGATGCATATGTCAATGATTCAATGGGAAACTTAATGTGTTGTATGACAGAAGTGATGTATTAATTACAAGATTAATATAAGTCAACAGTGTAGTGACTTGTCAAAAAAACAACCAAAATTTTAACCTGGATTTGTATATATTTAGCATTCAAAATGAAGAAGAAAATCCTTTTAAAATATGAGTCACAAATTTGGCTACATCTGAATTGGTTTTCCCCCTGAGTGGGATCATTCTCAAAATGGTATCTGAGATAATAAAGATTTATGACACAATGACATTTAAATACAAAGAGAATGGGACTGTTTAATATAGAAAAAAGTTTTGGAGAGCACATGGATATGTGATAATGATCTTTAAAATTTGAAAATTTGCCATATTAAAAACATATAGCTAGATAGATACTCCCAAACTGTAGAATTAAGATATTCTGAAATGTTTCAGGAAAGAAATTTTTGATGTAACACAGAGGGCTGCTTACTGATAAATAAAACTAATCAGGAATTAAAAAGGCTTCTAAACTTTCTGAGCTTATTCAACTTAGAGGTGGAAAATGATCTGTCTGAAGTTGTTACAGTGTGGATTGATGTGTTGAGTGGAAGGGTAAATTGGATGAACTGAGTAATCTTTTCTTCTTTCTAAAGTTCATCTCTCTCTCTCCCCCCTTATCACACACATCAAACATTCATTCATTCTCTCAAACTCTCTCATTATTCTCACACACAAAAAAAATTCACATTCAAATTGTGAGTTCTTTTTTAAATAGAAAAGGCAGAAATATCTGAACTCTTTGGAGCCATCTTTATTTGAAATGGGATGAGAAAAAAGATATTAACACTTATTGACAGATTATGTCAACAAAAGCACATTATCCAGTGATTATATATGATAGTAATTATATGCAGAAGAGATTATTGCAATGGTTTCCTTAATATTTGAAATTGGAATAATTTTTAAGCAGGAAGAATATGAAGGCCTCTAGATCAGTAGCTTATGCTATTGACATTGAATGTGTCTTGCTTTCTTGTCTTTTATTTTTCACCTGGTTCTTATTTATAGGTTCTTGCCAGGTTCCCCAGTGCCAGACCCATTCCTAACACTTTGATTTCTGTGTAAAAACCTTTTTTTTTAATTTTCTTGTTTGTTTATTTGTTTTTAGACCTGTGTATGAGTTCTTACTTTTGAGTTCTGCTTAGTTTCTTTCTTTTCCTAAGAACCCCATCAACCACTGTTTTCTAATCCATTACTCCCAAGTACTTAGTTCATGCAATTTTAGACTGATAATGATGTCTATTTCCCAGTTGCTTGTTACTGGCCTTTCCTGGAAATAATTCCCTGTTTCTATATGTTTGTGTTGGCTTCTGAGAAGGTCTTCCTGAAACTCTTGAGCCATTTTTGAAAATTAGACTTACTTCTGCTTCTAGCTGAGCTACATTTACATGTTTCAAATGTTAAAATCTTGTCCTTATGAAAGTTGAAGATTCATCATTTATCAGGCACCAAGCTAGTTCTTCAACAAATACCTCAGTTATTTCTCATAGTACAATGCTATGAGCTAGATTTCAATATCTCCATTTTAAAGTGATAATGACTAAGTGTGTAAATAAAATTTTTGTCAGTATCTCACACAATTTTTAGTATTCAAAATAGAAATTGAATGCAAGTTATGTATTTTAAAGTGATGTAATCTATTAAATAAATTAAAATGGAAATGTTCCTCTGGAATTTGAGAGCTTATATTTCCATAACAAGGAATAATAAATAAATCAATAAGTATATGTCACAGAAATATACACAGGGAAAATTAATACAATAGTATAAACTTAAAAATGGAATGGCCAAAGTAATATGAGACCTAATATAGTAGAAAAAATCTAATATGGCATGAAAGTGGAAGGAAGAATTTAAATATTAAAAATGTTTGGAAATAATCTGTCACCGAATCAGTTAAAAATTTATAATAAAAAGAGACTAGAAAATGAAAAAAACTTTAACAGATATGAAGAATAATACATCTAAATTAATACATTTTTAGATCATTTATAATGTGGTTTCCTCAGTTATCACTAAGTTCTTCACTTTGTCAGATATTTTATTTTAATTATAAGTGACATATGTCAAAATGGAAAATTCACTGAGCCCAAGTAGGACTGAAGAAGCAAGGTTCTTTCTACAACAGAAAATCATTTTGATACATTCGCAAAATAGTCAATTTGTGATTTTCAATAGTATACGGAAATTCAGACCCTTGTGCCTATTGAAGCTACCACGTTAGAAAACTAAATAGGAAAAAAGTGAGGATCCTAGTTCACATTAGTTTCAACTTGTGATTTTTTGTAAGGTGTTAATAGAAAGAGACATGTTCCCCCAAAAGTGGCATCTATTAACAAAGATGATTTTATGTTTTTAGAGAGACAAGGGATATTAGTCATATTTTATTTGGTAAGGCTATGGTAACAAACCACCCTTAAATTTCAGTGTCATGTATCATATAGATTTGTAATTTATTCATGTGATGTATTGGCTATATGTTGACTGCAGCTCTGTAGCTCTAATTCACTTGAACTTTCACCTGGGATCTAAGCTAAGGGTATAACCTTTACTTTGGTTTTAAGCTAGAAGGAAAAGAGACAAGGATAAGCCATGTTATAGCTCTTCCAAACTACTGATTGGATGCAGAATACCTTAATTATATTTCATTGACCAGAAAATTAAGTCACACGACCATAGGACAAGGAAGTAAGTATACTACTTACATGGGGATGCGAATGGTCAGAAATATAATCACTTTATTGATAAGAAAGCAGATAATGGAAGCAGTAATAATAATCTACTATCTGCTCTCTTGCTTTCATGTATTTATTTTGTATCTCTATCAAGACTCAGATTCAAAGCACAGGATTTATTGATAACATACACATCAGGTCTGGATATGGCTTTTCTTCATCTGGATGCCCAAGAATTAAAATATGAGAACATGGAATGGTCAAGGAGGGACAGGTACATTCCATAAATACTTACCTTTTTTCAGGAAAGGGTAGATTGTAGCTACTAATCCATAACACATCTAAAATGTTGTTAGGCAGATGTTTTAAGAACCATTTCTCTTAGTGGTAAAAAATATTTCCTTAGAATGCCTAGATTCTACTCCCTATGATTAGTTCTTGGCTTTTATCTCTAGGACGTCCTTCTTTTTCCAAATTTCTTTGTTCTTCTTTGGTCAAATTTGAAGAAGACATTAGTGAATATGCCATCGGTGAAGGAGAGTATCTACTCCAGGTAGCTTTCTACCTATAAATGTTGATGTATCATGCAAAGTCTACCTTCATTAGCACAAAAAAAGGCTTATGAAATACAACATATAATCAAGGTGGTATCAATGTTGCATAGCCACGCACTGGCATAGTTT
The DNA here is from genome assembly GCA_963575035.1 of Avahi laniger. Lineage (NCBI taxonomy): Eukaryota > Metazoa > Chordata > Mammalia > Primates > Indriidae > Avahi > Avahi laniger. Next base: position 6,410 of record CAUYSK010087318.1, on the reverse strand, counting down.
CAAATTACTCCTGGGCAGAGGTCATAAAGCTGAGATGGAGAGATGGCAAAGCACCTATTGTTAGACAAATTGAGATTCCTAGGCCATGTCAGGGTCCAGCTGGTGATTTGACAAGTTCACTTAACTTTGGTTGAAAGCCTATGCAGTTGATTAGAAACAAATTCTGAAAAGTCACTAAGAAATACTTAAAGAAATGGTACTATCAGTCAATACCCAAGATGATGAAAGAGAAACTAACTGTTGCTCAGATTCTATGAAAATTCCTGCACATGTTCATCACCAGTAGTAAGTGAACTATACATGAAGAGCAAACCCTGAAAGATGAGTCCTCATAAGAGTAAGTCTTTATAGAATTCACTTCAGAAAATTTTATAGAGAGTAAATAAAACACAGATTCATTACAGATCAGAAGCATCTGAAAGTTGGGTTTCTGCCATGTACAATTAAAGAATACTAAAGGAAATAAAATTTCACCCATTTTATAACATATTATCTGAAAATTATATTATTTATCAAGATGAAAAGATTCATTCTTTATACTGAGGATTTGTTTCTTATTTTATTAGAAATATTTTTATGAGTATGATCAACCATAGTGAATCATTTTTAATATTTATTATCAAGATGAAATAAGAGGAATGTAGGAGTACTGACAAATATTTCCACTTTCCTTAGCTGGACACAGAATAGGTGTGGTAGATTGCAAAAACAGTTGAAATCGTTAATCCCCCCATGTATCTAGAACCTTTACCATGTGATGTCACAGATTCTCCTACTAAAAAGACAGTATATTTTTCTGCCTCTTGGATTTGTGTTTGGCCAGATGAATTTATTTGGCTTTTTGACTAAAATGGAAATGTCATTGTCTCAGTTCCAAGTCTAGCTATAAGGAGACTTTCATATATCTGCTTACCTTCTTGCATTTCTACCATTGTCATGAGCACAGCATACCTGGACATGCCTGCATCCCACGAAGAGGAAGAGAGCTATGTCCTGATGTATGAGCACACCCAATCATAATCAGCAGAGCCCTCTGGAAAAGCCAAGGCTACATCAACCATTATCCAGCCTATTCATAATACCATAAGTTTAATTAAAGCTTATTGCTGTGTTGTATTTACTGTGGCTATTTTTAGGTGATATATTAGAATATATCTGTCTTCTTAAATCTAGCCATGGTTAAGTGTTTATTTTTTATAATCAATGAAGTTTTAGGAAGCAATATGCAATGTGCAATTTTCTTTGTGCCATAACAACAGAAGAATTCTTTTTTATTTATTTCGCAATTTTAAAGGAATACAAATATTTTGGTTGCATAATTTGTTTTTATACAGTTTGAGTCAAAGTTATAAGTGTGCCCATCACTGAGATAGTGTGAATTGTACCCGTTAGGTGTGAATTTACCCAACCCCTCTGCCCCTCTCCCACCTGCTTGATTTTGAGTTTAACTTCCATATGTGCACGTAAGTGTTCATCAATTAGTTACAATTTAGTATCAAGTATATGTGGTGCTTGTTTTTCCATTCATGTAATACTTCATTTAGAAGAATAATGTCCAATTCCATCCAAGTTGCTACAAAAGATATTAGTTCACCATTTTTTTATGGCTGAGTAGTACTACATGTTATATATACATCACATTTTATTAATCCATTCATGTATTGATGGGCACGTGGGTTTTTTCGACAATGTTGCAACTGTGAATTGTGTTGCCGTAAAAATTTGAGTGCAAGTGTCTTTTTTATAAAATCTTTTTCTTTTGGTTAAATACCTATTAGTGGGATTGCTGGATCAAATGGGGGGTGACTTTTAGTTCTTTGTGGAAACTTCATAATGCTTTTCATAGAGGTTGTACTAGTTTGCAGTCCCACGAATAGTGTATAAGTGTTCCTTTCTGAATCCATGCCAGCATCTGTTGTTTGGGGACTTTTGGATAACAGACATTCTCACAGAAGTTAGGTAATGTTTTGTTGTGGTTTTGTTTTGCATTTTCCTGATGATTAGAGATGATGAGCATTTTTTCATATGTTTGTTCGCTAGTAATATATCTCCATTTGAAAAGTTCCTGATTATGTCTTTACCCAGTTTTTAATGGGATTGTTTGATTTTTTCTTGTTGATTTGCTTGAATTCTTTGTAGATTCTAGTTATGAGCTCTTGATTTGATATATAGCATGCAAATATTTTCTCCCATTCTGTACATTGTCTATTTGCTCTATTGATTCTTTCCTTGCCTGTGCAGAAACATTTTTATTTGATCAGGTAACATTTAGCTATTTTTGTTGTTGCTATGATTGCTTTTGGGGGCTCTTCATAAATTCTTTGTCTAGGTCAATATTTATAAGGGTTTTTTTCCAACATTTTCTTATAGAAGTCATATGGTTTCTTGCTTTAGGCTTAATTCTGTTATTCATTGTGAATTAATTTTGGAGAGAGGTCAGAGGTGTGGATCCTGTTTCAGTCTTCTACATGTGGCTATCCAATTTTCCCAGCACCATTTATTGAATAAGGACTCTTTTCACCATCATATGTTTTTGTTTGCTTTGTGAAACAACAGATGGCAATATAAAAATGATTTTATATTTTGGTTCTCTGTTCTGATCCCTTGGTCTATGTCTCTGTTCTTATGTCAGTATCATGCTGTTTTGGTTCTATAGCCTTGTAGTATAGCTTGAGATCTGGTAAATTGATGCCTCCCAATTTGTTCTTTTTGTTTAAGGGTGAATTGGCTATTTAGGGTCTTCTCTGATTCCATATGAAGCATACAATTATTTTTTCTAGATCTATGAAAAATTACATTGGTATTTTAATGGGGATTATATTCAATGTGTACATCACTTTGGGTAGTATAGACATTTTAACAATGTTAATTGTGCCGATTCATGAGCATAATATATTTTTTCATTTGTTTACACCCTCTGTGATTTCCTTCCTCCGTGGTTTGTAGTTCCCTCTATAGAGGTCTTTCACCTCCTTGGTTAAATATATTCTCAGTTTTTCTATTTTCTTTGTCGCTACTCTAAAAGACACTGAGTCTTTGATTTGATTCTCAGCTTAACTGCTGTTGGTATTTAGAAATGCTACTGATTTGTGTATATTGATTTTGTAACCTGGGACTTTGCTGACTTATTCAATTTCAGTAGTCTCAGGTCAGAATCTTTTGTTTTTTCTGGACATAAGATTATGTCATCAGCAAAGAATGATAGTGTGGACTCTTTTTCCCCATTTGAATATATTTTATTTCCTTCTCTTGACTGATTGACCTGTCTGGGACTTCCAGCACTGTGGTGAATAGAGCTGATGACAATGGACAACCTCGTCTGGTTCCTATTATAAGTGACAGTGTTTTCAATTTTTCCCTATTTAGTATGAGGTTGGTTGTGAGTTTTCTTATATGGCTTTTATAATTTTGAGGTATGTTTCATATATACCTATTTTTTAAGAGTTCTTATCATAAAAAAGATGCTGAATTTTGTCAAATGCTTTTTCTATGTCTATTGGGAGGATCATATGGTCTTTATTTTTGCTTCTCTTTATGTGGTGAATCACGTTTATAGATCTGCATATGTTGAACCATCCTTGAATCCTTGTGATGAAGCCTACCCAGTTATGGTGGATTTTTTTTTTTTTTTTTTTTGTATGAGCAGCTGAATTTGGTTTGCTAGGATTTTACGGAGAATTGTTACATCTATATTCATAAGGCATATTGGTCTGTAGTTTTTGTGTGTGTGTGTGTCCTTTCCTCTTTTGGTATAAAAGTGATATTGGGTTCATAGAATGAGTTGGAGGTTTCCTTCCTTCTCAATGTTATGAATTGATTTCTGCAGTATAGATATCAATTCTTCTTTGTATGTTTCATAAAATTTGGGTGTGAAACCATCTGGTCCAGGACTTTTTTTGTTGAAAAATTTTTTATGGCTGCTTCAATTTTATTACTTGATATTGATCTGTTCAGGAGTTCTAGTTTTTCCTGATTGATCCCAGGGAGATTATGTGTTTCCAAGAATTTATCCATTTCCCCAACATTTTCAGTTTATGTGCATAGATATTTTTATAGTATTCAGTGATATTTTTATTTCCATGATATCAGTTCAGTATCTCCTCTTTCATTTCATTAGAGCCCCTTCTTTTCTGTGTCTGGTTAATCTAGTGAAAAGCCTGTCAATTTTGTTTATCTTTCCAAAGAACCAACTCTTTATTTTATTAACCTTCTATATAATTCTTTTTAAATTGATTTCATTTAGATTTCCTCTTACTTTTGTTATTTGTTTTCTTATGCTGGGCTTGGGATTGGTTTGCTGTTACTTTTCCATTTTGTTGACGTGATTCATTAGATTGTTGATTTGTGACATTTCTTTTTGTTGTAGGTATTTAAGGTTATGAATTTTCCTCTTAGGACTGCTTTTGCAGAATCCCACAGATTTTGGTAACTTGTGTCTTCATTTAGGTTGAAGAAACTTTTGATTTCCATCTTAATTTCCTCCTTGACCCAGTAATCATTCAACAGTAGGTTGTTTAATTTCCATGACTTTATGTAGAGGTGAATGTTTCTGTTGGAACTGATTTCTAATTTTACTTCACTCTGGCCTGAGAAGATACATAGTACAATTTCTATTTTTTTAAATTTGTTGAGACATGTTTTGTGGCCTAGGATGTGATCAATCTTAGAGAATTCTCTGGAGAAGAATGTATATTCAGTAGAGTTGTGGTAGAATGTTCTTTAGACATCTGTTAGGCTGTTTTGTTCTAGAGTCTTGTTTAAGTACATTGTTTCATTGTTTATTTTCTGCTTGGAGGATCTGTCCCATTCTGTCAGTAGGGTGTTGAAGTTCTGGCTATTATGATGCTGCTGTTTATCATTTTGCTTAGATCAAGTAGAGTTTGCTTTATAAATCTAGATGCACCTGTGTTAGGTGCATAAATAGGATTGTTGTGTATTCTTGTTGAACTGTTCCCTTCACCATTATATAATGACCATCTTTGTCTTTCTTTACTTTTATTGATTTGAAATCTATGTTATCCCATATGAAAATGGCTACACCAGTTTTCTTTTGTTTCCCATTTGCATGGAATATTGTTTTCCATCCCTTTATTTTGTACCTGAATGAGTCCTTATGGTTTAGATGCATTTCCTACTGACAACAAATACTTGGCTTGTATTTTTTATCCATTCAGCCAGCCTATATCTTTTTAGTTGGCAATTGCAGACATTTACATTATTGAAATAATTGATAAGTGGGGTGGATTTCTGTTCTGCTTGTCATTTAAAACTTCATTGCTTTGTTTTACATCTTGAGACATTGTGGTATGCAGTCTTTGACCTTTAGCTTTTGGGTGATTTTACACTGGTGGTATCTATTTTTCTGATCTATATGTTAGGCAGATATGAGTACTTCCTGTCAAACAGGTCTTATTATGACAAATTTCCTCAATGTTTGCCTGTCTGGGAAAGACTTAATTTGTCCATCAAATGTGAAACTTAGCTTTGTAGAATACACAATTATAGACAGGCAGTTATTTTGTATAACATGCTAACTGCCTTGTGAGTTGTATTTAAATCATGCTAGTGTTGAGCCTGAAGCTTTGTGAAGCATATGTAATTCACACATCCCTTTTCCTTTGGAGCCACATGGTGTCCAGGCAACTCATGCTGCCATGCTGTAGTATACATGTTTATGTGATGGTTGGCCCTTTGGCCCAAATCCTGCAGTTGGTTTGTGAAAATCTTACTGGTTGATGTCCTTATTGTTGCAATTAATACTGAAAATTTAATTGCATATAACTCACCTGTAGAAAACAATAAAAAATGATAATTTTTTATTAAACTAGAAAAGATACTGTTATTTTTGAAATTTTTATTCTATTTTCATAATAAAACACTCGAGTCCCAAGGAAATTATATTTTTTCCCCTAATGTGGCAGTCAATGTGTTAGACAGATGGAAGATGGGGGCCCACTCCCCATCTTGTAAGGTTTCCCCTTACAAGGTAGGGGGGGCCCACTCCCCATCTTGTAAGGTTTCCCCTGAGAAGTCTGCTGTTATCTTGATGGGTTTTCCCTTGTAGGTCAATTGTTGCTTACATCCTGCTGCTTGTAGAATTTTCTCTTCTATTTTGATTTTGGTCAAGTTGATTACTATCTGTCTTGGAGATGTCCTATTTGTTATGAATCTTCCTGGAGTTTGATGATCATCTTGTATCTGAATGTCTAGATCTCGAGTGGTACTAGGGAAGATTTCCTCAATAATTTCCTCAAATAGATTTTCCATGCTTTTAACACTTTCCTATTCTTCCTCATAGATACCTATAATTGTTTTGCCTTTGTTGTTATTTTCTCTGTCTCTTTTTTCTTTTTTTTTATTTCAGCATAATATGGGGGTACAGATGTTTAGGTTACATGTGTTGTCCTTGC
>CAUYSK010087317.1:0-16821 GCA_963575035.1 Avahi laniger | reverse complement strand
GAGACATTGAGGAGGGTCTCGCTTGGCCACTCGTGGTCCAGGCTCTTCCCCACCAGGGACAGGAGGAGCCCTGGCATCCCCCTCCCGGCCCGGCCCCCCTCCTGCCCACCACACTCCCGCCCTTGGCCCTGAGCGGTTCTCCCAGTGCCCGGCTCCTGCTCATATTTCATTGCGTCTTGTCTCGCTCAACCTAGACCCGGGACAGCCGCGGGAGCCAGACTGCCCCCCTCTCGGACTTGAAGCTTTTCCCCTGTCTGCTTCCTGCTGTTCCCAACCTGTCGCCCCCAGCTTCTTCTGCCCTGCTCCTGAGCTGGGATGACTCAGGAGTCTGTGGAAACCCCTCTCTGGAGAGGCTGCAGAATGTTGCCTCCCCAAGTCCAGGCGGTACCTTATTTTTGGCACCTGGCTCCCCACTGAATTCCTGCATTTCTTCCCTGTGGGAAAGGGAAAGCACCAGGCTTGCAGTTTTAGAGAGATGCAAACTGAAGTTCCCACTCAGCCACTTAGAGGCTGTGTGATCCTGAGAAAGTCATTACACGTCTCTGTTTCCTTATGTGAAATGTGAGAATAATGAGCCCCTCCAGCCCCAGAGGCTCCTGGAGAGGAATGCACTATACAAAGGGCCAGGCCCGGTGGCTCACGCCTGTAACCCCAGCACTGCGGGAGGCCAAGGAGGGAGGATTGCTTGAGGCCAGGAGTTCCAGACCAGCCTAGGCAACACAGTAAGACTCACTCTCTACAAAAAAATTTAAAAATCAGCCAGGCATGGTGGCACATGCCTGTAGTCCCAGCTACTCGGGAGGCTGAGGCAGGAGGATCGCTTGAGCCCAGGAGTTCACAGTTATAAGGAGCTATGATTGCACCACTGCACTGTAGCCTGGGTGACAGAACAAGACTCTGTCTCTAAAAATAAAAAGTAAAAACTATAAAATAAGGCATATAAACTAACATTGAGTAGGGAAGTGTGCAGCCCTGTGAAGTGTGGGTAACATCACAGACTCTACATCAGCTCCAAATCCTGGGTTCAAATCCTGGCTTCCCCACTACTGGCTACATCACCTCGGGGCCGTGTGTAGCTCACCTGCCTCAGAGAGTGGCTATTAGGAGTAAAAGAATTTATACATTTATAACTGAGAGCAGCGGCCAATGCAGAATAATGCTAATAAATAAATGATAGCTAACCTTCTAGAGTGTTCTCACGTAGGTAGCTACTATTCTCTATTCTCCACTTCCGTTAATCCCTACCTCCACCCCACCCTGGCCCCCAGTCCACACACACATTTTCGAGAAGATGTGGACTTTTAGCTTCCCCTCTTCTGGCCATTGGCTTCTCTTTCTCCCCCCCTCCTCCCACAGCAGCAGCAGAAAGACACCCCTCCTTTGGGCCCCCATGAACTCTTCTCTTCCTGGAACCTGACTACCGGGCTCCCTGAGGAACCCTGTGAGTTCAATTCCACACAAAAATATTTATTAAGTGTCTACTGCACGCCAGGCACCACTGGGAATCCATCCGCGACTGAGACAGAGACCCTGCCTCACTGGAGCTACCTTGTGGTTGGCAGGAAACAGATATTAATAGAAAAGGCATCAAGGCCGGGCACTGTGGCTCACACCTGTAATCCCAGCTCTTTGGGAGGCCAAGGCAGGAGGACTGCTGGAGGCCAGGAGTTTGAGACCAGCCTGAGCAACATAGCAAGATCCCCGTCTCTAAAAAATTTTTTTTCTTTAAATTAGCCAGGCGTGGTGGTGCGTGCCTATAGTCCCAGCTACTTGGGAAGCTGAGGTGGATTGCTTGACCAGGAGTTCAAGGCTGCAGTGAGCTATGATTGTGCCACTGCACTCCAGCCTGGGAGACAGAGTGAGACCCTGTCTCTAAAGAAAAAAAAAAAAAGACATCAAATAAATATATAATATGTCTGGTGGTGTTAAGTGCTGTGGGGAAAAGTCTCTTTGTCCTGTGTTTTCATTTCTCTTTTTCAATCTCTTCTCTCCTCCACTGACTGGCACATCTCCCCCTTGCCATCCTACACCAAACAAAATCGAGCCAAAAAAAGAAAGAAAAAGCCCTTGCCTCAGGTGACCTTTCTCTCTCTAGCTTTCTTTCCCTGGTAAAAACCAAATTTCTCAACAGAGAGGCCTCACTTCCTCATCGCCCATTCTGAGCCCTTTGCCGCTCTCAGGGATGCCCTAAGCCTGGTGTAGCCCGAGCTTGGGGTTCACCCCCTCAGTCTCGCAGGACACTCCATCTCAAGACCACCTCCTGCTCCTCGAAACTCTGTCCGCCTCTGGGCTTTGCGAGGCCAACTGTGCCGGCCGCCCTCCTGCACTCACCCCTGCCCACCTCTCTTGGCCGTCCAAGGGCAGGTGCATTTTCAGGGACTGGCCCCTGAGGGGCTGCTCTTCTCTCTTCACTTCTCCCTGCTGAGCTCAGCCCACCTCAGGGATTTGGCTCTAATCTCTTTGCAGGCATCCAGGAGGTGTCCCAGGGAGAGCATTCAAAGCAGTGGCTTTGACTTAACAAATGACGCTTAATGAAGGAATGACTGAATACACGAGGGAGGAGGAGGCACAGCGTCAGATCCAAGAACCTGAGCTTCAAGCCGGACAGACGTGAATTCAAACCTGGGTCTCACCTTTGACTGCCTGTGTCACCTGAAAGAATTGTTTAACCTCTTCGATTCTCAGTTTTATCTGGGTAAAATAGGAGCATAATAAAATCAGTTTCATTCAGTAATTGTGATAAAGCAATGAGATGAGTTAGGCAGAGGGGCCCAGTACAATGCTTGGCACCTAGTAGGTGCTCAGTAAATCATAACTATCATAAATATTATTGCTAAGATGTCTTTCCAGTCAACTGAGAACTCCATGAGGGTAGGCGCTGTGTCAGCTTCGCCTCTGTACCCCAGCATTTGGCACACAGTAGGTGCTCAGCAAGGGTCTGTTGAGTGAATGCATGACTCCTCTGGCTCCATCTCCATTCTCACCCCACCACCCCAGTCCACACTGGACCCTCCCTCTTTCTGACAACCTGAGCTGCTGAGACATCCCTGGCCTCATCGAGTGGTTTGCTGGCACATAGGATTGTCCGGTACTCACTGGCAGAAAGTCTACATCGACTCTTCCTCCTGCAGGAAGTTTTCCATGATTCCTCCTTCCACAGGGAGCTTGCCCGTCTCTGGAATGTTACAGAAGTCATCAGACATACTGTTCACTCTGGCACTTCCTGTTGGAGGAGATTGCAAGGGTGATGGCTCAGGAAGGAAGGAGAGAAGAACTTGGCCTTCAGCGAACATCCACTACAATACAATTACAAGGCAAGTGTAACATTCACAGTCTCCCTTAGTCCTCGCAAAATCTGTGGGACATTATGATCCCATCTTAAGTAAGGGGCAGATGTTAGGTAGCTCGCCCAAGGTCACACAGCTAGTAAAAGGAGGACCCAGACTCTGTCTGGGCCTCTATCTGTCACCCAAATCCATGTTCTTTCCATTGCACAAAGGGGTTGAGACCCAGTAAAGACAACGATTGGGATTTTCATAAGCTATCTGACCACAGTGTCATGTGGTTTCCTTACGGACAAGATGGAGATGTTAGTGAAATGGGTTCATGATCCCAACAGTTGCTTCATGAGTGGGACTGGATCTTTGGTTACAAACTTTCAGCCCAGGGCTCCAGGCAGCCCTGGGAGATGCCTTGCTTCCCCTACACGGTGCTTTTTTTAAAAGTGGAATTAGTTGCCAATGTCTCAATGTGAAGAGGTCTTACCCAGAAATCCAAATTTCCAGCTTCTCTTTAAAAGATCTGGCCATCGTAGGTCTGGATTCCTAAATGGCAACAGCTGGCCATTGCGGAGAAGCAGCTGCACTCACAGATGGGGCGTAGGGGTGGCGTTGCCCCAGTCCTCACCACTCCTCATTGTCTCACCTCCAATCTGCTCCCTGCCTGGAGTCTCTGATGACCTGCCATAGAATTCAGTCTTGAGTTCTACCCTCTCAACGCGCTTACCACTGATGAGACAGTGAGTGTCTTGAGAGCAGAGATCATCTCTTATGCGACCTTGTGTTTCAAGTGCTGGCTCACTAAATACTGTGTAAGCACACGAGGGGTGCCTATCCCAGGATGAAGTGTCACTAGAGGATTTCTAGAAGAGGAGACACCTGTATTGAACCTTAAAAAGTGGGTTAAAGTTCACCAGGCCAAGAATGTGAGGAAGGGCGTTCCAGGTAGGAGGAACAGCATATGCAAGACTCATTGGCATCCGTTATAACGGCTTACTTGGGGAAGTATAAATTGATGTGGTAGCTGAGGGTGCTCGGCAGAGATAGCCTAGTCAATATTTAATAGCTGGCTCTCTAAGGGAAAAAAAGAGCCCTAACATTTAACATTTGCCTATCTCCGCAGTGTAAATATTCCCTCCGTGGACAGTTTCATGCTACTAGCATGACGTCACTGAATGCAGCACACCGTTATATAGTATTTCCACCACACAGATCCAATAAACACAAATATCCTGAAGAACACAGGTGATAGTAAAATGTAGTAAAATCCTTAGGCTGTGACAAGTTTTGAGTATTTCTCTTTGTTTTTAATTTTACTTAATTTGATTGTCAGTTTATACAATTTTTAAATGATGCTTGTGTGTTAACAACTAGCTTGCAGAATTCCTGACAATTTGGCAATCAGGCGTTATAAGCCACCATAAGCTACACACCAGGGACTGGGGCAGGCTGCGCGGCAGTTAAGAGCCCGGGTCCCAAAACCACCGCGTATTAGTTGTGTGACCTCCAGCGAGTTTCTTAACTGCTCTGTGCCTCAGTTCGCCCACATGAATAATGGGTTAGTAACTCACTCACCTCATCCCTGTGTTCTGAGTGGATACACGGCAGGTGTGTAGGCACATAGTAAGATTTCAACAAATGCTGGCTATTTTTCGTAGAAAGGTGGGACATGCCCCCGCTTGACTTCTCAGAAAATGGAACTTTCTTTAAGTGTTGAGTAGAAATTCAGGAATGGTGGGAGGGTCGGGTCTGGCCAAAGAGACACAGCTGGGTAAGTCACAAAGAGCCTTGGGTGTCAGGCTTGTCCTGATCTTGGCCAATGGCAAGATGATCTGAATTCGATAAGAGGAGACTGAATAGGCCCTGTCCTGAGATTCCCCAAAGCTGACGTGCACCAGGACGGGCTGGGTAGCGCAGCGCGGCTGTCACACGCGTGACCCCAAACCCGGTACCAGTCACATCACAGAAACTGCGATTGTCTCTGGTGTTGAGGGCAGAGTGTGAGGACCCCTAGCAGACTAGACCCAGAGAGATGTGCCTGGCCCTGCGCCCTCGTCTGAGCGGGTCTCTGGAAAACTAGGAGATGTCTGGATCCCAGCAGACAGGAGGGAGGAGATCGGGGCTGGCTCGTGTTTGGAAGGTGGCTCGGGGTACCCAGACTGTCTTCGAATCTCTGAAGGGCTGTTGGGGGTAAAAGGAATCCAAGTTGTCCCCGTGGCTCCAGATCACAGGACCAACGCCTGACGGGCCCAGACGCGCTAAGGAGTAAGATTTTGGCTCACGCCAAGAACGTTTTTTTCTAACAGCTCACATGTCCTGGGAATCGAATGAGCTGTCTCAGGGGTGGTGAGTTTCCTGTCCCCACAAGGCACCTCTTATTTACCCCTTTTTAGGGAAAGAAACGTAGGGCGAGAAGTGGGGACTGAGTGGGTGGGACATGTCCCCACTCGACTTCTCGGGAAAAGGAACTTTCTTTAAGACCTGTCAAATCCTGCACAGTCAGCTACGTTAGTTATGATGCATAGGTTCTAGTCTGTAAAAAACAAAAAAAATTTTCAAAAATTACATTTTACCAAGATTAAAAAAAAAAACAGAAACCACGAGCCCTTCAGTTGCTCTGCAGCATGGAGCTGTCAATACTCTGTGCTCCCTGCCCTCCAGGTCCACCTCCCCCCGCCAACATTCGCTGCGTGCCAGACTCATGTTCAGAGACGTTGCAAAGAGCAACACCTGCTGAGTGGGATTTGGGTGTGTCTGCCGGGTCTGCCATTCCGTTATAGCACGTGCTCTCTCATCACCCGGCTTGGAACATTCTGAGCTTTTCCACTGAGGGCTTTTGTACTTGCTGCTCCCCCTGCCCAGAATACTTAGCAGGTTTTGGTGTTCTCGACTGTATTCCCTCCAGGTCTCGCCTTAAATGCCACCTCCTCCAGGAGGCCTTCCCTGACCACTACCCAAGGTCACCCTGCTCTTTTCCTTCATAGCGCTTGCCATCATCTTTGAATGTCTTTAATTCGCTCATTTATAACTCGTGTCCCCTGTCCTTCCCACCACAAGATAAGCATCTGAGGGTGGGAAACTTGTCCCTCTTGTTCTTCATTATATTATCAGCACTAGCAGAGAAACTAGCGCATCTTTGGTGGTTGATACGTATTTATGGAATGCGAGCACTGGATGGATGAACCAATTACGTCTGAGGGGAGCAGCCGCCCTAGCCGGGCTTCAGCCAGTCTGTGGATTGGCAGCTGGCTCTACACATGCGCACAGCTGGTCCCATCTTGGTGTCAGTCTGCGACGCACGTACGGTTTGTACATATATTACAGCTAATGTTCGATAACAGGCTCAAGTCCTACTTCTGCCAAAACTGTGGCTAAGAATGCAAATCCAGACACCCACTTGATAGCGAGGACATTTTGTTTTATCTTTGAAAACTCTAATCAGTTAAAACTGTTCACTCTAAAGAAATATACCACAAACTAGCCTTCCTTTCTTTGTTTCTTTTGTTCCCTCCACCTAGAATGTTCTTTGTTCTCTTTTCCTAACTGGTAAAAGCCCACTTGTTTTTCCACGCTATAATGTTACTTCTTTTTTGGAGGAGGGAGGAACCCCAGAATAGGCTACTCCTCTGGCTGGCAAGATCCCAGACGGTGCCCAAGGTTCTCGGCTGGCGAGCAGGAGACACCCACAATTTGAGGCCATGCCACCTGTCTCAATGCCAATCCAGCCCAGCAAACGTGTCTTGAGCGATTCCTGTGGGCAGAGTTCCTGTTAGGCAGTATGAGAAACAAATGCAAAGCTAACTCCATCAGTCTATGCACATACGAGTTTATAACCCAGCATCTGTCTGTTAGGACGGGGAAATGGGAATAGGCCCTCAGGATGTCCCTCACACCTAGACTAACATTGAACTCTTTCCCTGGGCCTAAGAGGAGATGCCACCGCTTCCGAGACACCTTCCTTGACTCCTCCCCAGCAGAGTTAATGGCTTTCTCCTCTTTTCCTGGGTCAATCTTACTAACTTCTACGACAGCACATAGCATATCCTGCCCAAGTTAGAGGCACCTGTCTCCCGCCATGGGAGCATAGCCTTCGTGATTTGCCCCCACCCCGCCCGCTCCAGCCAGGCCTTATACCGCCCACTCCCCAGTGCACTCCTGGGGCAAAGCCTAGTGCAAACTCTTCCCATTCCCCGAGCACACGGATCTCAACCTCAATCTCTCTCGCTCTCTCTCTCTCTTCCCCTCATTATTCTCTTGTCTTTCTTCTCTTAATTCCTACTCATCTTTCTAGCCTTAGCACACTTATTATTCAAAAACTATTTAGTGAGCACCTATCATGTGCCGGGCTCTGTTCTAGACGCTAGGGAATCACAGCTGAGAACTCCGCCCTCATGACAGACTTACATTCTGGTGGGAGAACACAGACAAGCAAATAAGTGAAATGTGTAATTTGTCAGGTGGTAATAGATGCTATAGAGAAAAATAAAGCATGAGGATGGGATCAGAGTGCTGGGTGTATATGCTTGGGGATGGGAGTCTGTTGATGGTAGCAGTAGCCACTTTAAATAGGACGACCAAGAAAGGTCTCCCTGAGGAGGTGGCATTTGAGTAAAGCGATGACAGAGGCCAAGGAGCAGGCCATGGGGGATATCTTATGGAAGACTGCTCCAGGCAGAGAGAAAAGGGCAAGTGCAAAGGCCCTGGGGTAGGAGCATGCCTGTGATTTGGAGAAACAAGGAAGCTAAGTCTACCTTTGCCAGAAAGTCTTCTGTGAACCCATCGCCCTTCCCCAAACTGGATGGGTCCCTCTGCTCTGAGCTCTCCTAACACCTGTGCTCTACCTCATCATAGCACCAATCATATTATGCTGCAATGTCTCCCAAGCAACTTGGGGACAGGGACTGTGTCTTTCATTCTGATGTCTCTAGTGCCCAGTATAAGGCATAATACATATTTATTGACTGTCTCACTGAATCAGTCAATGAATGAACAAAGTACACTGAGAATCCTTGAGAATGTCTCATCTGTCTCTATCTCTGGCAGCACCTAGTACACTGTATGGTGCAGATAGGATCCTAGAAAAACAGTTTGTTGAATGACTAATAGAAACAGCTAATGCTTATTAAGCACAGATTCCATGCTAAGTTCTTTACATGGCTGACCTCATATTATCCTTAAAATGACCCTACGAAGCAGATACTATTATCATATGCATTTTGAAAATTGGGATACTGAGGATCAAAGAAACTGACATGGCTCACCCATATCACACAGCTGGTCGGTGACAAAGCTCTGAGTTGAACCTGATCAGTTTGACTTCCAAGGCCACATATACTGAGCCCAAAGCTAAACTGCCTTCCAGAGAAGGGAGGACAGAGAGAGAGGTGGAGGAAGGGAGGAGAAAGGCCTCCCTGTAAGGGCCAGGAAGGACGTATTACCCACGTCTGGATTTCCGTCTACCCGTACTGAGGCGTCTGGCACGCACTGGGTGCTCACAAAAGTTAAGGGATGTTACATAGATGTTGATGATTCTTTCTCCAGAGGAAATATTTTCTTGTGGTTTGGGTTAAAAAGAAATTCAGGCAAGACCTCAGATTAACACACACAAGTCCTAACACACCCTATTCATATCCCTGCCTGGGTTTTGCCCCTAAGCTTAGGAATGATCTCCTGGGTCATTCCCATCTTCCCACCAGGGGAGGCCTGGCCTCCTTAAGAACCTCACCAAACTCTTCAGGCTTGACAAGTGAGGGTGAAGGAGCCCAGCAGCCGAAAGGAGAGTCCCCCAACAGAGGCTGTGCCTGCCCACCTCTCCCGGGGCCCCCTCTTGGGCTCTCCAGACCCCAGCTTCTCCAGGCTGTCCCTCTCTGGCTGGCTTGTCCCCCGCCCCGCGTGTGCAGCCCCATGCCAGTAACTGACCTCTTTGGCCGGGCCGAAGTCCTGCTCCTCGGGCAGAGCCTGAAACCCCAGGCCCCGCTGGCTCCCCGCCTCCAGCCAGAACTTCGGGGTCCACAGACTGTGGGTCCAGAGGGAACAGAGTCTCGGTCTCCAGCACCTTAAAACCCTGAATGGGAGCGAGCGATGAAGACAGACCTGGAGGTGATGAGATGAAATTTCTGGCTGGACCCAGAGGGGCAGGCACCTGCTCGGCCCCCAGCTGGCTTTACAGATGCAGGGAGTCCCGCAAAAACCCAGAGCCTGGGGCTGCTCTCCTGCCAAAGGGGTCTGGGCAGCCATCCAGAGAATTCCGGAGGGGATGGATTTGAGTCCGGAGTTATCCAGGTCACAGCCTTATCCTCTCCACAAGCCTCTGCTAATCCCTTTGGCTTGTAGTAACCCCCACCTCAGTCCTGGGCTCAGAACTTTCTTAGATCTCTTGCCTGTTCGAGTACTTGGGTGCTCTTCAGACAAGAGCATGAACACAATGCTATATCTAGTATACATTAAAAATACCTAACAGCCAAAATTTCCCTATTGTCCCAATAATATTTTTTATTTCTAATTTGTTTGCTTATTTCCAATCCAGAATTCAACAAGAATCAGGCATTGCATTAAGTTATTGTGGCTCTTTCATCTCCTCTGATCTAGAAAGTTCTTTAATGTGTTTTTTTTTTTTTAAATGACATTGACACTTTTGAATCCAGGCCAGTTGTCTTGCAGAATACCCTTCGATTTGTTTGGATTTGTCTTTTGTTTCCTTATGATTATCAGGTTGAACATTTTTAGTAAGAATACTACGTAAGTCGGGGATGGGATGCACGTTTTCAACTTTGCTGGTCGTTTCCAAAATACTCTCCTCAATGCACGGACCAGTTCACACTCCCAGCAGCACCGCAGCCGATACTTGATAAGGTCACATTTGTCAATTCTTCCCAATGTGATGAGTATAAAATCATACATCACTGTTGTTTTAACTTATTTTCCTGGCTGTTTGTGCGACTGAGCATTTTTGCATATACTTTGTGGCCATTTGGACTTCCTCTTCTTTTGTCTTTAGAGTGGGGATCTCACTCTGTCACCCAGGCTGGAGTGCAGCTGACACCATCATAGCTCTCTGTAATCTGGAACTCCTGGGCTCAAGTGATCCTCCTGCCTTGGCCTCCCAAAGTGCTGAGATTACAGGCATGAGCCACGGCGCTGGACCTGGATTTCCTCTTTAATGAATGGCCTGTTGGCATCTGGGCCTCTGTGCTCACTGCTTTCTGGGTCCTCCCTGTTCTGCTTTGTTGAAGGAGGAAGTGGGGGGAATGCGGTCCTTGGTGCAGGAATTGGAGAGCAAGGCAATACTCTTTTGCCACATACACTGCAAATATATTCTCTAAGCATATCGGTTGTCTTTTAACTTCACAGCTTCTTTTATGATATAAAAGATTTTTAACTTTTATGTAATAAAAGTTATCAATCTGTAACTTTTAGTATCTTGTTTGAAAAATCCTTCCTGACTCTGAGATCTTAAAGATATGTTTTTGAATATCTTTCTCTATTTCTATTGGTTCTAAATTTTTAGGTTTCACATTTAGGGACTTTAATCCTTTAATCCATTTGGAGTTTATTTTTGTGTGTAGTATGAGGCTGAAATTTAGCTTTCTTTCTCCATAGGGAAGATCAATGATTCCAACACTTTTTGTTGAGCAATTCAACCTTTCCCCTCTGATTTGAACGTTTCCTCTAGTGCATAAGTTTCCACCTACGCTTAGATCTGTTTCTAGGCTTTGCTTACATTGCTTTGACCCATTTTTCTACACTTGCCCTATTGTCATTCTGTCCAGTTACTATAATTTTTTGTCTTTACATATACTAAAGAAAGTCCCTCTTCTCTCTTCTTTAGAAATGTTTCAGTTATTCTCAAACCTTCACTCTTTCATATGAATTTTAGAATCGTTTTTTCAAATTCCATGAAAACTCCCACTGGGATTTTTATTGGCATTGCATTGAATTTTACAGATTGCTTGATGATATTTTGTGTTGCCAACTCTGAACATGACATGATCTTACTCTCTATTTATTTAGACCTTCTTATATGTTCTGCAATAAAATTTTATAATTTTTCTTCATAAATGTTTTCATATATATTTTTCAGATTTTTTTCTAGGAATCCTATATTTTTTGTTCTTATTGTGAATGGCAACTCTTTTTTTCCATTACATTTTCTAATGAATTATTGCTAGTATAATATAGGGATGGCTTTGATTTTCATATATTGCTCTTATATTTAACAACTTTATCATATTTCTCTTATATTACAATTATCATCTAATAAGGGTAATTGTCTCTTGGAATTTCTACAAAGAAAATCATAATCCCACAAATGACAATTTTGTTTTTTTTCCTAAATCTTATACCTATTTATTTTATTGTTTTATTTTACTGGCTAAGACTTCTAGTAAAATATTGAATGTCAGCAGTGATAGCAAGCATCCGTGATTTATTCTTGACCTTAATTGATTCATTATTTCAAAATATATTTCTCGAGTACATACTATATGACAGGAACTTTTCCAGGCGTGGAGCAAGCAAATTAGGAGGTTATTGTCATATCAATCAATTTTCATTTAATTCCTTAAATTCTGAAAAATTTACTAAATATAATTATTACTTACACTTATGATGTTAGATATTTTTTAAAAGTCAATTTTCTGAAGTTATAAAAACTTATTGGCTGGGTGTGAGTGGCTTACACCTGTAATCCTAGCACTCTGGAAGACCAAGGCGGGAGGACCACTTGATCTCAGGAGTTCGAGACCAGCCTAAGCAAGAGTGAGATCCCATCTCTACTAAAAATAAAAAAATTAGCTGGGCATCTTGGTGCATGCCTATAGTCCTAGCTACTTGGGAGGCTAAGGCAGGAGGATCACTTGAGCCTAGGAGTTTGAGGTTGCTGTGAGCTACGATGATGTCACAGCAGTGACAGAGCAAGACTCTCTCAAAAAAAAAAAAATTATTGTTTCTTTTATTGAATTGGTTTAGTTAATTTATATATAATTATTAATTTTATTTTTTAATTTCTTTTACTTTATCTTACTCCCATCCATTGTACAATTATTAATTTTAGATAAAAACTTATTTTTTATTTTTGTAATACTTTTTCATGAAATTGCATCAATAATCAAAACTTTAGCTAATCATCGATATTAATTTATATATAAATAATATAGCAATAACTGAGAAAATAAAAACAATTCATATAATTTAGGAATTCCTACCCAGATAAAAATGACAATAATCATACTTCCTATGTTAGTGGGGAAAATGTGAACAATAAGAGAAATTAAATCAAAAGAAAAATAAAATACCAAATTTCATGTATGTACACAAAACAAAAAACTTCTCTGGTACATAAAAAAAGTCATAAGTAAAGTAACAAACCAACGGAGACGATTCAATAGAAAGTCAGCATGAGGCAGTAGTGCGCTAGAAAATAATTTAATAACCAACTCTTGTGGGGGAGAGGGAAATCCTTGATTTGCAGAGTTTGCCAATATTTTTAATGTAAACATTCCCAATATGGCTGATTTAAAGGTACCAACATGACACCACTGAATTTGGAGTTGGGAAAAGAATTGTTAAGGTGGACTTCATTAAAATGGAAAACTTCTGCTTTGAGAAAGACACAACTCACAGACTAAGAAAAAATGTTTGCAAAAACACATATCTGATAAAAGGACTTGTACCCGAAATTTACCATGAACTCCTGAAACTCAACAATAAGGAAACAAACAACCCCATTAAAGAAATGAACAGCATATCTGGGACTAGTAAGGACACGCTGATCACTTGAAGGACAGTCTTAAGCAGGTGGCAAGCATGATGACAGGAGGCACTTGCGTTTCGCAAACTCCAGGCTCCCAGATAGCCACGGCACCGTGCAAAGACTCAGAGGGGACTGGAATCCCAGTCTTGCCACAAACTCTGGGAGCCTCAGTTTCTCCAAATGAGTTGACTGAGCTCCGTTCTCGTGAAAGGCCCTTTCAACTCTGCATTCTGTATTTTTATTCTAAGTACAAGGTCTGTCCAGAAAGTATCCAGTCGTGTAATATGAAAAACAGAGGCATTTGTTGAAGAAGATGCAAGAAGCGTTGTACGTAGGACAGCGACGCCTCAGTCCGCTTCCAAGTAGGCACCTGGGGACCTCACACACTTCTCCCAGCGTCTCTTAATCCAACCCATACACGTTCAGCATTCTCAGGGGCTCTGCTTGTCGCAGGCCTTCCGGAACGTGGCTCACTTTCTGCAGATGCTCGACCATCTTTGAAGCGTTCGTGCCACACTTTTGTTTGCGCTGCACTCATTGCATCGTCCCCAAAAGCTTCTGAATCGTCCGAATGGTTTCCGCGGAGGAACGTTCAAGCTTAACACAAAATATGATGCAGATTCCTTGCTCTACTTGCCCAGTCGTGTTGAATGCGACAGCCACACAGAGCGCGTGCTCACTCAACAGCATCAAGCGCCCCACTGACTAGTACAGTGAAGGTGTCATTGCTCACCCATGCACATCCCAGGCCACTCTCCTTGGCTGCCAGGTTACACCGATGCCACGCAAACCATTCTGGTTATACCAGCAATGGCTGGATACTTTATGGACAGACCTCGCGGTACATTCATTCTAAATCAGGGCCTGGCTCTTCATTTTCCAGGGCAAGGGCATCAACTTTCTGATGGCGCCCCGCATCCCCACGCTCAGCCCTCCTTTGGCCCCCAGGACAGTGGTCAGACGAGGCTCTGGCCTTTCAGCTGGCCAGCTTCATGCCTTAAAGCCAAGGCAGAGCCCAGTTCCAGGGAGAGGCTGGAAACAACCCCAGGATGCTGAGCAAAGTGGAGCTCACTCATCCCCACACCTCTGACCACAGGCTCCATTGACCCCACATGGCCTTAGGGGACACCTGGAAAAGATCCTGTTCCATCCTGGAGACAAGGGAGATTTCATGGAAGTTCGACAGAAAGTCGATGACGGGAATGGCAGAATGGGCGGCCAGTGCCAACCAGAGCACCTCCTTGTTGTGAGGAATCAAACTCTTGATTTGAACCTAACACAAACGTTCCAAGAAGCCATGAGTGGACGCTTCGCCGAACCATCCCTGGACTTTCTCAGCTGTAGGTGCTGGGCTCTGCAAACTCTGGGTGGCGCTCTGCCCAGCGGTGAGCCCGTCACGACCCGGGCAGCTTGTCAGTCAGCTCAGAGCCTCCCAAAGGTGGGGTCTAGAATTCGTCTTTCTGTCCAGCTGGAATGCGCCCCCTGCGCCCACGTATTTACCGCGTACTCACGCAGTCCGCCACTCAACACACATTCGTGCAGCCCCTTCCATGCCACAGGCCCCGTGCTGTGTGCCAGGGAACAGGGAGGACAGTAGCTCGCCACCTCACCTGCCGGCCCACAGCAGGAGACGGAGGGGACTCGCCTTGATCCCCCTAAAGCCAGGAGAGGTTTTCCTCTCAGAGGAGTTCTCTGCTCACCTCCGGTGTCCTGGAACTCTCCATTCGGTTTGAATTGAAGGACAAGTTTCTTACACCTTGTTGGGGTATGATGTGGGCAGACATAGGAGTATGAGGCACAGGGAGCTCCCCCTCCGATGGGAAAGACCATTCCATATTCTCCGTCTGAAGAAAGAGACAGCCTCTATGCTTGGAGAGCACCCAGACTTTGAGCAGCTCCTTGTTTGGGAAACATTGGATGCATAAATACGAATATCAAAGATTTGCAACGCCTCTTAAGAAAGCAGTGGGCTGGCTTATTGCTGAAGGAAGGACAGGAGGTGGCTTATCCCTAGGGGTGCCTTTGGAGTAAGATATGTAAAAAGAAGGATTCTTTTAGGCCTTATTCATCTCAAGCACGAAGGAGAAGCTCACATTCGTAATCATGCAGCGAGATTTCTAACATGAGTGGCGGTCAGGCCGGGTGGAGTGGATGTGAGATGGCCATTCTCGGCACCAATTCTTAATGTGGAAGTTCGCTCTCTGGAAAAGAGGAAGAGGAGGATTCGTTTGTATCCCTGGGTCAAATCCCAGAGTGAGATCAGAGCGGTGGATAGACGCAGCCAACCTGGCTAAGAGTGCTGGTATCAGCAGGCTGCATGGTCCATTGAAGGGCCATCCAGCCCAGTCCCTGCCACAGTGGAAGACTTGCTCTATCCGGCACCCAAATGGGCTCTTGGCCTCTTCCTAAAGATCATTCCAAAACTAGCCACTGGTTGCCTCTGTGTCTTAAAAACATCCCCCCAAAGGAAGTTCACTTCACATCGAGCCTAAACCTGTCACTGCACTATAATCTCTCTTTTTTGAAGATACTGAATTGGCCCGGCACTGTGGCTCATGCTTATAATCCCAGCACTTTGGGAGGCCGAGGCAGGAGGATCACTTGAGACCAAGAGATCGAGACCAGTCTGAGCAACATAGCAAGACCCTGTCTCTGCAAAAAATTAAAAAATTAGCCAGGCATGATGACCTGCACCTGTAGTCCCGGGTGCTTAGCAGGCTGAGGCGGGAGGATAGCTTGAGCCCAGAAGTTCAAGGTTGCAGTGAGCTATCATGATACACTGCGCTGTAGCCCAGGGGATAGAGCGAGACTCTGTCCACCGCCCCCCACCACACAAAAAAAGAAAGAAAAGAAAATATTGAGTTGATTGAAGATAAGGGCTGGTTAACAATGTTCCACCGTTTAAAGCATGGCTTCACAGTGCTACCCATTGACCCAAAAAGGCAAGAAGGCCGCCAGTAACCTGGCCCCTGCTGACCTCTCAACCGATGTTTCACCCCTGTGCTCCATCCAATGGGCCTTTCTCACTTCCTCCCCCACCACGCTTCCTCCCTGCACACAGCCCTCGCACCCACGGCTTCCTCTGCCGGCAACACACCACCAAACTTCCCCGAGGGTGTAAGTCAGGGTTTGAGGTCCTATAGAATCCTTGGAGGTGCCGCCATAGCAGACCCTAGGCTGAGTTTCCCCGAAAAGACTCCCAGAGTCACACCGCAGAACTGGTCTGTCAAAGGACCACCTGCTTCTGCCGCAACAGGAAGCTGCTCCTCCGATTGTGAGGCTGTGGTCGCAGCTTCCATCCTGGAATCGGGCCCCGCTACCACAGTCTATGGCGGCAGATCGATGCCTTCCCTCCTGCCCCTCTTCCCATTCGCTAAGTTCTGATTTCAAATCTCAAACAAATACGTCTGATAGGCAGAATCTTAACAGGTAGAAGCTTACCTGCAAGGCAGTCTTAGAAACATCATTTTAAGTTCTCCAAGGTGCAGAGCAGCAAGGTGAGCTGCAGGAGGTGAAATAGAGGTTGAGCGAGCCGGTTTACAGACATCTTCCATAGCCCAGCCCTTTGTCCAAGCCGTGCATACCCTTCTTCCCATATCGTACCTCACTTGCTACTAAGTGGCTCTCCTTTGAGCCTATTGCCCAGTGACATGAAGACCCCAAAATGGCCATGTGGTAATCGTTAACGTCCAGTTTAATCGAACCAATCTTGTGTATCCTAGGGAAGGTATTCCTCACTTGGCTACTCATATCTTTAACCTCATGGCTAAACCACACAGGGAGCTGCTGGCC
>CAUYSK010087314.1:0-30868 GCA_963575035.1 Avahi laniger | reverse complement strand
GTGACATATTTACATAAGCAGCAGCAAGTCCCAGCGCTGCTTAGTATACCGAGTGAGGACTTATCGTTGGCAAGGCTTTATGGTGGAAGGAAACACTCCCGGGGAGAAAACAAGAAAGGCCAGGGCTCTGCAATCCCAGTGTCTGGGTTAGGGTGTAGGAACTTGGTGGAAAAAATATAGTTGAGAGTAAAGGGACAGAGGAGAAGAGCTTGAATGTTTTGAAAACAACAAGATGTGCTCCTTGAGCAACTGAGTGTCATTATGGCTTCCTGGACCAGTGACGGGTAGAGTGGAAAAACTATTTGGAAAGAGGTGTCACTATTCATGGGGAGGACAAATAGAAGTCTTAAGGGAAAGCAGATAGGAATTTTGGATGCTATCAGCTTTGTTTTTCACAAACAGAGCCAGCCTGTTTTCAGAAGGCAGGATTTAAGACAGAGAGAACAAGAGCAAAAAGTTCACTGGGGACCTACAGCCAATGTCCTGCTAGAGTCCCCACAGTCAGAACTGGGACACTGCAGAGAGCTTGCTTTGGTTTAGAAATTCAGATTAATGTGGATTAAAAGATTTAATATTCACATACTGTATCATGCTCAGAGGTCTTATAAGCAATTCCCTTGATTCTTTCAAACCAAAGGGATAATGAACATATTTGAGGCATCATATTTTATCTCTGCTTTATCCCAAACGAACCCCTGTATTTAATGGGGGCCAAGTGCTGGGGACAGGAGAGATTTGTCTGAGACACAGCAATGAGAAGCCCGTCTCCGTGTGGAGTACTCTTCACGCAGATCTCTGACCAGATGCGCCCCTCGGAACAGCAGCTGTTCCAAACCTGACCTGGTGGTGAGCTGTCCCTTCTCTCTGAGCCAAGGAACCCGCCCTCAGCTTATCCCCGCCGCCTGGCACCAGGGTCAGGCAGGACATCAAAGCCAGGCTCTGCACCGTGTGGGTGTCTGAGAAATGCAAAGAAGTGGAACTGGTTTTGCTCTTCCAGAAAATATATGTGAAGTGCCTACATCTGAGCGATATAAATGAGGTCACATTCACATAAACTCTCCAAATCGCCACGGCTCTGAGCCCCCATCTGCCTCCTAAGTGGAGCCGCGGCTTCCCTCCTCCTGCAGTGTCTCCTGCGCTGGCCCGGTCTCCCTTGCCTTCTGCTTCCTCGCGCTGCTGGTGCCCCCTGAAGTTTACAGACCACTGACCTTCCCAGGATCTGCCCTGGAAATATCCACGTCCACCAGTTAGGCCCACCCACGAGATGAGGCTTCATTCTGTGCCCCAATAGGAGACTCTCACGAGAGCACAAAAGTTCCCCATCTCTACCTGTCCTAAAGTCGGGGTTTCCAGTCCTACACAACCCTCACAAGGGCTGGTGGCCGCACAGTCCGGCTTGAGCACCCCCTCCCCGTTCTGTAAACAGGCTGAGGGAAGCTCGGCCCGGGGTGAGGGGGAGCCAGGAAGGTTTGGAGGGGGCCTTCCCTCACTGAGCGGCAGCTACAGTGCTTCAGACGTGCACGTGCACACAGCTCCCCTAAAAGAGTTCACAGTAAACCCAAAGACTGAATAACGTCTCCAGGGACAAGAAAAGGCTGAGGGTTATTTTCATTTTCCCACAGGGGCAATTTTTTTTTTTTTTAAATAATTAGAATTTTCAGCCTGAGCCAGTGGTGTGCTGGTAATGTTTAACAACCGGCTCTCCAATAGAGGGGGAGGGGATGGGCCTGATTTGCCAATTCACACAGTGTAAATACCCCACCACGGTTGATTGCAAGCTACCAATGTCAAGTCAACCAGCTCACACAATCTCAAAAGCTTAACGATCGGCTCTCACAAGCCAGTATGACTGGAACCTACATACCACTGACAGACCTTCTTATAAGGAAACAGGACACGCTGTCCTTTCCATAAGAAACTTTTCCCTTTAGTTGGAAGACAAAATTAACTCCAGAAATTTTTAGGAACTGGTACAAGACAGAAAAAAATCAAAGTGTAAGCTGTGAGAACAACATTGTAAGGGAGGTAGAGGGTAGCAAAGTCGTGTCAGAATCTCTGTGGGGAAGGTGCTGGAAACTGGGCTGCCCCTTGACAGCGGTGCAGGCCTAGTCAGGCAGAGGTGGGAACCAGGTCTCCCGGCGTGAAACAGCAGCATGATCAGAGCCGTGGGGTGGGGAGGGTGTGGGGTGTCAGGCAAGCTGAGACCAGCATGCCTGCTGTTGGGAGAAGTGAGGTAACTCGGTCGTGGAGAGTCCCCAGAGAAGACAGGGCAGTGGCCTGGAGGTGAGAAGGCATTTGCATCATCGTGCTTTTAAACCCTGAGAGGCAGCTGTAAGCAAAAGGGACAACCCCAGGATGAGGTAGGTCAGTTAGATCTGGGTTCAAATCCCTCTTGCAATTCACTGGTTACAAACTCTCGAGTGAGTCACTCAACCTCTCACAGCCAGTTTGAAGGAATGGCCGGGACTAACCACATTCCATCCACGCCACAGCTCAGAGGTTTGCTGGGAGGACCCAGTGAGATACCGTATGTGAGGATGATTTTAAAGCAATTAAGTGCTTTACATGTCCAGTATTATTACCACTTTCTTTCCTTCTGGGCCATTGGGAAGTTGGGTGTTGAAAGTTGTTGACTCACCGTGAAGGTGGGAGGGCAGGAAATGGCATCTCTCTCATTCCTGCAGGGAAGGAAGCGTGTTGATGGGAACAAGTCAGCATCTTTTTCTTTTTCCGATCCCCCGTACCATAAATTACAGATGCCCAAAGGGGCCATGGGGCAAGAAATGACAAGAAAGTGCTATTCAGGAACCAGACGGAGGCCCTGCCTAACACAGAAGGAAAGACGTACATATGCCAGTCACCATCCCATCAGAATCCAAAACCTTGCAGAATCCTACAAATTTAAGAAACCATTTTCAGTCTTTTGAAGACTCTTTTTAAGGAGTTTAATTCAACTGCATATCTTCCCTCCCTGACCCAAAATAAAAGCAATTTTTACTTTTAATAATTTCATACCACCCTTTGAAATAACTGGATTCATTCTGTGATGTTGCAAAACCAAATTGGAAATTGTCAAGAAAAAAGTTTTACTTAAAGAACTAGTGGGAATGAGAAAATCAAAGAAAAGAAATTTGAGGCATGGTGGCAAAGAGAAATTCCTGACTGACAGAACGACCAGGTCCTGTAAGACCTGGGAGTTCAGACGCAGGGCCCAGTGATAGAGGCCTTGTTCTTGGGGGTTAGGCCCCAGGTCAAGGTAAACTTTTCCTAATCTCGCTGCTTTCATGTGTCTAAATAAAGATGGAGACTGGTTTGATAGTCTGTTGATCACGTCAAACAATATTTCTGTTCTTTCTTCAACAATTATTTTTTTCTCTTCACAGCGGGGTGCTGGATAATTCAGGAGGGACAATACTTGTTCGGAAAGTGGCTGGACAGTCTGGTTATAAAGGGAGTTACTCCAACGGTGTCCAGTCACTATCCCTGCCACGGTGGAGAGAATCCTTCATCGTCTCAGGTACGACCACGCTCGGGAGAAACGCTGCCAGCCGAGGCCCTTAGGCTGACCCCACAGGATGACATGTGCTGTCAGTTTCTGTTTATGGCCCACCTCATTTCGTAAAAATCTGAAGCATTAGTTTTGGTAATTAGGATCATGAAACAATAAATTATAATTATATGATAGATCACTAGAGTCAGGAAACATTTAAAAGGCTCTAATTGCTCATTTAAAATACACTGCAGCTATCTGTTAGTCCCATCACATTTTTAATTACATGAATTGTATTTACTAACTTGGGTTTTTGAGCTGGTCCTTTAGTTCAGCCAAATATGCCTCATATCTAGAACCTCATTTCTTGAGATTTCTGGTAAATAAATGGATAGGGGCCCACGCTCTTAGAGCTACAATTCTATTTTAGAGTTCTAAATTGTTATTTAATTGTTTCACTATTCAATCAGTTCTCCCTATCTAGATTTTGTAGATAATCATCGTCACTCTTCCCCCTCCTTTCAAAGAAGTGATGTCAATGAACTAATGATTACTATGATTTCACAATGAAAAGACAATCAAGTGTCTTTGTGCTGTAATGACCTACCCTCACATTTTTTCATTTTTGTGAATTTCCTCAACCCACTTTTTTAAGTTTTTTAAATTTACAAAAAAATTAAAAGAATAGTACAATGAATACCCATATTATCTTCACCTAGATTCACCAATTGTTACTATTTTGCCACATTTGCTTTATTTTATTATCATTTATCTATACTTTGTTCTGAACTATGTGAAAATAAGCTGCTTTATTCCTAAATACTTTAGTACACATCTTGTAAGAAGAACATTTCCGTAAATAACAATAATACCAATACCATACCTAAAATGTTAACATTGACGCAATGTTATATAATAAACAGTTATTTAATTATATCCAATTACCCCTAAAATATTCTTTATAATAATTTTTTTGATCCACAATCTAATCAAAGGTCATGCATTGCATTTAGTTGTCATGTCTATTGAATTTCTTTTAATCTAGAAATAGCCCTACCACACTACCTTTTTTGGTCAAGAATGGCACTGACATCTTTGAAGTCCAGACCCAATGTCTAGTACTATATTCCACAATCTGGACCAGAAGCTTTCTGTTTCCTCATGATTGGATTTAGCTGAAATATTTTTGACAAGAACACATAGTATCATGGCATATCCATTGTGTCATATTACAACAATCCTATCAAGAGGTATATAATGTCAATTTGTCCAACTGTTGGTGATGCTAAGTTTGATTACTTGGATAGTTTACCGTATCTCTCCAGGCAAAGACACCTTGTAATTAATAAGCAATCTGTAGAGTGATATGTTGAAACAGCTTGAGTAGCTTGTTTCCCCTACAAATTTTGTCCAATAATTTTAACATCCATTGTTGATCCTCACTATAGCAAATATTATATTAGTAATTGCAAAATTATTACCTTTCTAATTGTCATTTCTTCCACATTTATTAACTGGTATTCTTATATAAAGAAGAGTTTTCCTCCACCCCCTGCACCTATTTTTCTAAGTGCACTATGGACTCATGCATTGTTTTCAAAAATATGATATGTTATAATTCATTATCATTATTATCCTTTTTGGTGCTCAAATTTTGTAAGATTGGCCAGTGGGAGTTTTTCAAGCTATTGACATATCCACATTAGTGTTTGAGCACAACTCAATGTTCTAGGCTCACCTTATACTTACCCTACTCTGGACCTCAATCTCCCATTTTCTCTAAGAAGGTTCCACGGAATTTTAAACTAGATTCAAGTCAAGCTTCCTGGCCTCCCAACAAGATTAGGTGCCTTGGGACTGTCCTGAGAAAGAACCAACCAACTATAGAAAGCCAACTGACACAGTGAAGAAAGAAATGTCTCATAATGTAGTAGGTATTCCAATCTTGGTGATTTTCTAGCACTGCTAGGCATCCCATGCCTCAAGCCCCTGTTATCTTCTATCGGTAGAGTTGTAGCAAGACTACAAACAGACCTTTTAGTATTCTTCTCAACTCAAGCAGTCCCTATTTCCTTCTACCTGCCGAATTCTGCACATCTAGGGTTCAAATTAGACTAGTTTCTTTGTCAGATTGTGAAAGGGCATAAACCACTGCACCGTGGGTCTTTGCCTTACAATAAAGAATTCAAAACAGGTCCATATGGAAACGCTAAAACATATTCAGACAGAGAGAAATATAATCTCCACATAGATGTTCACCAAGTAGCTCCTGCCTAAATAAGGGCATTTCAACCTAAAGGGCTCAGTCTGCATGCAATCCAAGAATCTCAACAGAGGTTTAAAAGAAGAATTAGTTTCATGACAGGAGAGATATTTGGGGTTTTTTTAATGAAAATCAATCTGCTGAGATTATTCCCTGTAAAATCTCAGCTTCCATCTCTCCTCATTCCACACAGTGACATTTAACGAAAATACTTTTTGCCAACGATAATAAACACTGGCGCTTCTGCAATGGTCAGGAAGCCTCTTCCGAAGGGGTGGGCTAGGAGAGCGTGCTGCGGCACAGGGACATTCTCCGACTGGCAGCCAAGGAACCCTCCCCGTTACTCAGAGGTTCACAGCCGGCAAGTTTAACTGGACCATGTCAGAATCCTCTTCCGAAGGCTCAGACACCTCGTGACCTTTCTCTAGGTTTTTATTTCTAATTTTCACATGTCCCTGTGCTCCTTTAATTAATTCACTTGGGCAGGCTGAGAAGGGAGCCGGAGAGGGGACGTGTCTTTTTGGTCAGCAAGGTCTTTGGAAAGCCCCGGGAGACGAAAGGTCCATGAGGGACCCCCTAACACTGCCTGTTTATTCTTTGATCCACATTTCAGAAAACTGAGTTCATGCTCCTTTTCTTGCTGAATAGAAACAGAAAGAACCATAGGGTTTTGGATGTGAGAAGAATAGTAAATGGAGGGAGACAATGTCTCTGCATGGCTTTCTGTGGATAAAGTGTGGCCCACAGATACGGGGCCCTCAGGGAGTCTGAAATAACCTCCATCATTGTCTATTCAGAGCAGGCCTGGACATGGGCCTTGACAGAATGTCGAGTTCTGTTCCCCAGGTAACTTTAACGAGGTGAAGTAACACGAATCAGCCCAAATATTTCACCTCATCCACACTTTGAGTGGCATTTATAGGTAATACCAGAATAAATTTTTGCATCTCTATAGAGATACATAGTTTCAAAACATTTTAACTTTTTTTTCCCCATTAATTCCCTACAACTTTGTGTAGCAAGTAGGGCCCTGTCATTATTCATATTTTCTTAATGAAGAAAATGAGAGCTCGAACATTGAGGCAGTTAATCGAAGGTAAAATACAAAGAGAAACCCAGATTTTCTTACTCCCAATCTCTGATCCTTCCTGAGACCCTATTATTCTGTCTGCTTCGTGACCATCACTACAGTCCCTCGTGCCGACGGGATGTTGGTGAGATGATGCACTAGAACCCCTTCTACACCCCCAGGTTCTCCATGCAATACTGCACACCCCCTCCTCCACGGCACCCAGCCTGTAAAAGTACTCCCTCAGGTTGACGGCTGGATGCTTTCATTATTAGATGAGAATAACAGCTCCCAAGAGTATTTGAATTTTAACAGAGATAAAGGCGTTACGATATTCCTTCTCTAAACACGTTTCCTGAGCACTTTAGTATATGCCAGAAAATAACCGCTTTAGGCACTGGAAATTCAACAGTTACCAAGTCAAACAAATTACTTGCCTTCAGAGGGCTTGCGACATTCCAGTGGCACTTTCTGTTTGCGGAACAAAACTCATACGGTGGAATTTCGGGCATCATTTCACGGCTGGAAGAAAGACTTTTGCAGGCGGCAGCCTTCTCCAGTTGTACCAGGCTTGGTGCCTGCTTACCAGATCGCCTGGTCTCTTTTCTACTTTATGTCTGCACTGTTTCCCTGATAGGCGTTACCATCCCTCCTCCTTGCCTGGCATCTAGAGGATCTCTCTCTGCATGAGTAACAAATGGTTATTTTCAAGGCTGCTCTCTATTTACCTACTTTCAGGTTTCTCGGCTATCACAAGATTCAAATGGATCCCTCAGGGTCTGTGAAAGGGAGAGGTAACCAGCCTAAGACCAGAGCACTCCGTCCTCTAAAAGGAGAGCACGTGGAATGTTTTCACATTCATCTACTGACACAATTAAACATTCCAAGCCACGTGTATGAAAACCTTAGCTTCCCTGCCACATCTTCATGAGCCAAAGCAGGGTTGCTAATGTTAAACTACTCTGAGGCGTGGAGATTTGATTGTTTCCATTCCAATATTAATAAAACACAGGCTATACAGGAAAACAAAATGCCACTTGACTTTCTCACCGTAATAGACAATTCAGCATCAGGGAGACTGATTTTATTGAACTCAAGGGAAGTAAATTGGAAGGAGGGAATCAACTTATTAGTACAGAACCATCCAAAACCTCTAGCTCTAGAAATAAATCTTTTTTTTTCCTTTTTTTGCAGAAAGTAAACCCCAAAAGGGTGTAACCTACCCATCGGCTCTCACATACTCATCGTCTAAAAGCCCAGCTGCCAAAGCAGGCAAGTGTTCGCATGTGATTTAATCTAAACCTTCTGAGTTGGTAAACAGGCAATATTGTGTTTTAGGAGATAGTGTAGAAATTAACATCTTAACTGGTCAAGCTCCACGATTTGGTGATATTTTAACGGATGCCAGGAACATGGGCACAGAAACGTGGGATCAGAGGGCTGGCGCTGAAGAGTGAAGGCTTTATCTTTTTGTTTTCCCAGTTCCAGGATTGTCTCTATATTTGTGTCATTTTCATTCAGGGTGACTGTTGCCTTGAATTTTATTATATTGTTACTTTAGAAGATGACATGACATTCTGTCTAGAAATGTTTCCTGGCAGCTACAAAGAGAAAGGCTGTATCTACTTAGGTCTGAAATGCAGGGAAGCAGAGAGAACGATGTGGCCTATGTGATAACAGCAAGCTGCTAATCGGAATGAGCCAGGCCAAGAGTACACTGTCTGTGGGGTTGCGCCAACCCAGCTTCCGTGTGAACCACAAAAGAGGGTACAGGCAGACCTCAGGCCAGGAAAATACCTTTTCTCTTGGTTTCTGTGTTAAATCAAGAACTGTGTTATGCATTATCGTGTCTTTGGAGGTGTTTTGACTTCCCACACAAACAGAAGCTGTGAGTAGCTTTATAACGGGATTTTGCATTGCTTCCAGATGGGCTAGCAGCTGACTCCGTTCAGGTTCTCTTCATGTACTTAAGGTGAACATGGTTTACGAATAGCAATAGAAGTAGCATTTATTGAGCATTTACTGTGTGCCAGGCACTGTTCCAGGAGCTTTACCTGATCATTGCATATGATCACCCCAGACTACCATTGGTATGCACTGTTGCCCTAATTGTTTGAGGAAAGTGCAGTGCAGAGGAATTAAGTAACTTACCCTTTGTGAGACAGCTAGAAAGTCAGACTTGAGAATCAAATCCAGACAGTCTGGCTCCAGAAACCCCTCTCTAAATCATTATCCTAGATTTTATGCTAATATAATAACAGTGCATGTGAAGAGTCCCGATTTGAGGAGCCTTGCCATACAAACACGGAATGTTTCCTGTCTTTTCCCCCAATTACTGCTCCAACTATACCTCTAATGACTTCTTAATGAGTCCAGTGTTATAGAGGCTGCTTGTTTAGTTGCAAGGATACAGCTGTCCCCCACCCCTAGCCACAAACTGGCAGTGGGTACTGGTGCCTCATGGACCATTTCCGAGATTTCACCTGTCCTTTCTGGCAGGGGCACAGGGAAGAGGAATGGGTGGCAGAGGTGTCGTTAAGTGGCTGGCGCCTCTGTGGTTTCATTTAGCCCTGCGGCCTCCACTCATGGGATGATTTCTGAGCAGGTGATGTGTGTGGACAGCCGGCGCGAGGGGACAGTGTTCAGCTTTATCCGGCTCCCTCTTGTTGGGCCAGAAGTCTGTTCCCCCTTTGCTTTCTCCAAGTTAGGTAACTCACCCTCAGGCCCCGGGCAGCCTCTTCACACAAAGCCGTGGGAATGGCTGGGTCCTCTTTGGTCCCCTCTGGGGTCTGAGGAGAGCTGGATGGAGTGAGGTCACCATCATCTTTCCATTCACTTCTCCTGTGGCTGCTGAGCCCTGCTGGCCTGGGCCACG
Source organism: Avahi laniger (assembly GCA_963575035.1). Lineage (NCBI taxonomy): Eukaryota > Metazoa > Chordata > Mammalia > Primates > Indriidae > Avahi > Avahi laniger. The sequence goes on along the minus strand of CAUYSK010087314.1, from coordinate 21,171 downwards.
ACAGCTGCACCCTCCCCTTTCAGAGATCCCTAGGGCAGAAGCAGTCCCCATGTTCAAGTAAAGCCCCCAAATTCAGGGCCCACATGTTAAGCACTCCTTATTTTTTACCCTGAGGGGAAGGGCACTTCCAGACTCCCAGAATAGTCCCCCGACACGCTCTGCAAGCTCTGCTCCTGCAGTGTGCCAGGTGGGTCTGTGGACAGACTAGGAGGGAATGAGATGCCCGTCTCCCTCCTCGCAGGCCCGAGATCTTAATGACTGGCTCTCTTGAAGCACCTTCACTTGGCTCGGAGAGGACAGAGCATGAAGGAAGGGAGGAAATATCCTCTCGCCCTGGACCCTGCTCTTCCTGAAAGATGGTTACTGACGCCTCCCCTTCTTCCAGCGCTTTCCTTCTGCTCCCTGGCCCCGGGTGAGGAGGGTGCTGGTGGTTGTGCAGGTTCTATTGGAATGGCCTCACCTGTGGCAAGTTCAGTTCAAGGACTCTTTGTTTAGAAAGGGGTACTTGGGCCCTTCTGGCTTCAGCTTTGGGCCTGAATCCAGACAACAGGCAGAGTCCCACACAACCTCCTGTGACAGCAGCTACCTACAGAGTGCTTGCTCTGTGCCAGGCACCTGCACTGCCGTCACACCGGGCAGAGTGCCAGGGTCTTCCCGTTTCACATGAGGACGCTGAGCCTGGACAGGTTTAGTAACCTGCCCGTGGGCACAGTCCTAACCAGCCCGCATAATACTCAAACTCTGATTGTACCGCCTTAGAGCAGGTAAAGGCGGGAGGAGAAGAGTGAAGGGGAGAGAAGCTATAGTCAAATGATGACTTAGAGTATAAAATCCATGTGGTTTCTATATCCTCTACAGCAGAGACCATTTCCAGAAGTATCTACCCCAAACACCATCAAGCCCCAGCAAGCACTTGTTTCAGACGCCTGAGTCATTGACATCCATGAGGATTAGGGGTGAGCCAAGGCACTTTTCTCCCAATTTGCTGCTACAGAAACGTATAAATCAGCAAGAGCCATAGTTACAATACCAGGCATTGCTGGTATCACTTGTCCCCTCTCCCAACCCATCTCAGCTTTTGATGGCAGCATCACTGGCCTTACTATCAACTCCTTATTTCTAGATCACACATGGTCGTCAGAGTCTGAAATATTAAATTCACTCATTCATTCTTCATTCATTCATTCAATATCCATGAATTAAGCACTTCCCATGTGCCAGACCCCGAGTTAAACTATAAGCATTCCAACATGAAAGGGATACTTGGGGTCTCACCCAGCCTCAAGATAGAGGAATTTTTTTTCTTTAAAGTCACAATCCTACCATGGAGTAAATTCTCATGAATTTATATAAAAAATTCCAGTAAGCACCATAGAGGAGTGTCCCCCTTGTTGCCATTCTTCTTTAAATGATAAAATCTCTTCAAAAACTGGCGGAAGCAGAAGAGATGCAGGGCCAGCAGTTGCTCAGGGCTCAGCATGCCCCTATAAGATGCTTTCTTGTCTGAGAATGTGAGTCAACAGGTAGATCAGACGAGGATGGCCCCTGACAGCACAACAACCTTCTTCCACGGGAAATTATCTCACTCGAAACATAGAAGGCACCTTGATCTGCCCGGTGCAGCCCACACTGAGGACAGACACTACCTGAGATTTAAATCTGTTCCCCTGGGCAGCTGTAATTTGGCTAGAGCCATGAGCCACTCTGGGCTAAATAAAAACAGGTAAGTGTTGGTGTGTAAACATTCATCAAGAGACAGGAAAGTAGATCTTACTGGAGGTTGCTGAGCAAGAGCATCGGGAAAACACCCTACTGCTGTCCTTGGCTGTCAGCTAAGTCCCTCACGCTGGAAGAAAGTGAAGCCAAAGTTTATTGTAATAACTTCAACTTCCCAGAAACCTCCTGCCCTCCTGCCTATACACACCAAAGCCACTCCCTCACCCTCTCTTGAAAATAAAATGGCTTTGACGACATTGCAAGAGACCTTGGGCCACCCACTAATGGGAACCGCATTCAGGAATCTTGAAGCTGCTCATGACCCACTTTATTCCCTTTTGTGGAAAAAAGCATGCATTTGGAATCAAACAAATGTGGGCCCAAATCTTGGCTCTGCTACCTATTGTGTGTGTGACCTTAAACACATTTCTTGACCTCTTGGAAAACCTGTTCCTTATCTTAAAAACAGGAATACTTAGATGGACTTCCTGGATTGTAATTAGTATTTGATGTGAATGAGTATGTGAACGAGGCCATCGTGGTGTCTGGCACACAGTAGATGCTCAATGAATATAAGGTTCCTGCCCTTGTGTATAACCCTGAGTCACGACGCGATAAGTTAGTGGTGGGAAAACCAAATCTTCCCCATCACTCTGACCTCCGAGCATTGCTGCTACACTGGCTTCAATCTCCTTCACTTCCCTCACTGACAGCACTGTTCTTCACCAGGAGAGGGGAAATACAGCATGAGGATAAATGTCAGCTACTTTCTCAAATGCCTGCTGTGTGCCAAGCACTGTGTGGGCCCCATATAGGCATGATCTCTAATTAAGACAATGCCCCTGCCAAGCAGGAACGCCCATCCCCGTTTTACAGCAAAGGCAGCCAGGCTCAGAAAGCTTTAGCAGCAAGGCCCGTGAAGGTGCAGCCCCAAGTCAGCCCAGCCCTGGCTATGGCTCTCAATTCAGACTTCCAAGGCCCACCCCGGGTCGAGTGAATCAGAATCTCTGCATTCTTAACACCCCACCATGATTCCAATGATGAGCTGGTGGAGGAGGTCCGAGGCACCGCCTGCTGCCGTGGAGAAGGCGGCTTCCTGGAGCTGTTCTTGACCATGTCCGAAAGAAGACTATGCTCACAGCCCAAGAGAAGTTTTGGAATCTTTCCCATGAAAATCTTTGAAAAAAGATCACACCTTTATGCATCTGAGATTGTATAAAGAAACTATTTTACAGATTTTATTCCAAGTTGCTCAAAAAGAACCTGGTTCCATGAAGAATTCTCTTTGGATCAAATCAAGGGCATTGTGTTCAGTAAGGAATTGGGAGCGCTTGGGGTAGGAGGGGTGATTTTTCTCTGTCTTCCCTCTTAAAGACAGTTCTAATCCCTGAAGGACAGCAGCAAAAACAACAGCCCATGGAAGCCCATGGAAGCCCGTGGAAACCCAGGGCTGTGCTGGTTCAATTTATGATGGGCATGAAAGCATCTGCATTATAATCAAGTGACAGAGGCTGCCCCGGGCTATTTAACCTCTCTGGCAAATCAATATTAGCAAAGGCAGACTGAGGTCATCAGGAGCCTTGGAATTAGCCACTGGTGTGAGAAAAAGATCATTCAGATCTCCAGTATATATCAGATCTCCAGTTTAAGGTGGCAAAAATGTTCACTATTTACAAGTAGTTTTATTTTGAGGACATTGCAGTTTAATGAATAATTTATGAGTAAAATGTATTGACAGCTTATTTGCATATCTCTCTCCAAATTATTAATTATATCCTATTTCATAAAATATACAAGTGATTCTGTTAAATGTCTTTTCCCTAGATGAAGTAGATCAAACTGGGGCCTGCATCTCTCTAAAGAGGCATTAATGCCCGGTAGCGTTTACCGGAGGGTAAGACAGAGGAGCACTTTGGAGAAATTAGAAATTTCCCGACTACTCCTTAGGGAAGCTCAATCACTTTAAAGTGATGGAATTGTCATAAATCAGGCAGATTCAGTTTTGCCCGAGGATGACTTGAAGACTGGCTGAAGGCCTGAAGCTGCTGCCAGCTCTTTGGTGATTTGTCTGGCATGGTCCACAGGCAGATTTAAAGGCAACCAACTGTTAGCAGGAAACAGGGCAGGTGAGAGATCTGCTTCCTACCTTGACCACTAACGCCTGTGAGAACAGACGGAAAGGCTGAATTCCAGCCCAATTCCAGGGCTGCTGTTTGCTGACCTGCTCTCCCCAGTCAATGCTGTGATTCCTGCAGAAGGTGACAGAGTCAGGGTGGGGAAGAGAGCAAGTGCCAGTGCAGGGCAAAGCCACCATGCGTTTGTCTGCATGGCTGGGCCAGGTCTGTGGTTCTGATGCGATTTTCCCAGGATACTGTGCAACGTCAAAGAGGAAGTTGGATGGTTCCCACGAAGAGGGAAGCACCTTTTTATCTCAGATGTTATCCCTTTGGTCTGCTGTCCTGTGCAGAAAATGCATGAATCCTAAGCAGAGTTAAGGCTAGAGCTGGGATGCTATAGAAGGCTGCAAAATGTCCCTGGAAAGATATTCATGTCCTAATTCCTGGGACCTGTAAATGTTTCCTTATTTGGCAAAGAAAATCAAAACCAAAAACAACTGGTGGGGGTGCTTTGTTAATGTGATTAAATTAAGGATCTTGAGATGGGAAGATTATTCTGGATTATCTGGGTGGGTCCTAAATGCAATTACATGCATGGTTATAAAAGGAAGGCAGAGGGAGACTATTTCACACTCATGAAGGAGAAGGTCAGGGGAAGATGGGACAGAAGAGGAATTGAGGGTCCTGGCCTTGAAGACCGAGGCAGCACGACCACAAGCCAAGGAATGCCAGCAGCCAGCAGAAACTGCAAAATGCAAGAAACAGACTCTGTTCTAGAGGGAGCTCAGCGCCGCTGACACCTTGACTTTGGTCCAGTGATATTGATTTTGGACTTCTGGCCTCTAGAACTGTGAGAGAATATGTTTCTGTTGTTTTAAGCCACCAAATTTGTGGTGGCTTGTTACAGCAGCCCCAGGAAGCTCATGCAGATGCACAGGTATGGGAGCTGGCATGCCACCAATGCGGCCCGGCAGGCACAAGCACCTGTGGGTGGTTGTTCCCTCCTGGCACTGAGGAGCTGCTCACTTTGGGGGCCACTGAGCGTCTCCCTCTGTCACAGACCCACGGTTCTCAAGATGATCCCGAGGCCAGTGAGTAGCCACTCCCTTGCTCTAAGCCTTCGGAGATGCTCTCAGGGCATTAGAGCACTAATAAAGTGAAACAAGCTTTACAGGGAGGCAGCTACAGAGGCGTTAAAGCCGTGGATGCAACCTAAATCATCGCACGTGGATGAACAGCACAGTTGAGAAGCAGAATCTAGATGACCTTTACCATCTAGTTAGTTCCATTACCCCATTTTACAGATGAGGAACGTGGGGCCCAGAGGAGTTAGTTGACTAGTCATGAACCAACCTAAACTAGAACATCAAGAATGCATTCTCTAAGTTATAGAAAGCTCCCAAAGTACCTTCTATTTCAAGGCCAACACTACTTGAAACAGAAAAAAAAAAAAAAGTCCATGAACCATTAATTCAGCAATTAATCATGTTTTGCCTTGTCTATATTCTATGTTGCTAGGTTTTGAACTTTCATTTAATTATTTTATTATTATTTAATCTTTGGTTTGTTGATTGGCTTATTGCTCTGAGTTTATATAATACATTCCTTTAGGCAAGAATTGTGGGCCCTTCGTTTGGATGTCACCCTCCGCAGCGGCTAGCACAGGTCTTTGCTCATAGCTAGTGTTCAATAAACATATATTTTATTTCTAGTCCTGTAGCAGCCAAAAGGCTATTTTGTGGACATGGGTCTAACTCCACTTTCTTACAGGTGAGACCACAAAAGCTTATGAGAGACCCTCTGTTCCAGGGACAACCTCACAGCCAGTCACTCCGACGCAGGTTCTGGCTGTCACCACAGCCGAGGCCACCCACACCACCTTGCCAAAGCCATCCCCATCCGCAGCTTCTACCACCAGCAGCCCCAGACCACAGCCCGTGGGCCACAGGAGCCGGGAGATGGGTCAGTAGGTGGACCGTGTGTTTCTGTGTGCTGGGAAAGTGGGAGATGAGGTTTTGGAGTAACAGCTCTGTCTGAACCCCGATACGCGGTGCCCCTCCCACCTTTTGAGCTGGGTGAATGGGGAACACCTGAGACCTAGGCCAGGCTATGTGGTTGTGTCCTTCCAGATTCAAGGGAGGATACACATTCAAAAATAGGACGGCTGTTACCATACATTTGAAGGTGGGATATTAAGTAAAACTTTCCCATTGCAAAATCCTCATTTCACCAAAAGCTCAGCTGAAGGGATAGTAGGTTTCTATGTAAACACTGTTGGGTTTTTTTTTTTTGGTTATTGTTATTGTTTCTTAAGTGACAAATGGTACACACCTGGAAATCTTCAAATATTAAAAACAAAACTAAAAGAGTCCCTTCAGGAAAAGTCAGATAGCTAAAATTTTTGTTTCTTTTCAAATTTTTTTCCATTTCTTAAATCATGTTTAAGGTTTTCCTAAGGTCATGTTTAAGGAATTCATCTCGGCACTACATCAAACAGAGCCTTAAGAGCTCATCTGATAATCCAGTTTCGAGTTTCTGCACAGGCTTTGTGACTGTGCCACCCTGGGCTGACCAGCACCTATCTCGTTTCGAAAGGTTGGAGCCGGAGCACCAACGTTGCCCCTGCAATTCCTTCTGAATGTTTCCCACCGGGTGCCACTTCTTCCCCCAGCCTCACCTCCAGCTTCCTCTCACTACTGCCACACAGCGGCCCTGCCCCTCCCGCAGTGAGGCCCAGCTATAGTCTGTCCATGTTCTATTGTATTTAAAGGTGAATCAGCACTTTCAATGCCCTACTTTTCTCAATGGCTTGCAAATATCAGCCTATTGACTCCTTCATAACAACCCTATGAAGTAGATTTATTACTTCTAATTTGAATAATTCATTGTGTTAATGAGGGTACCAAGAAGTAGGGTAGTGAAGAAACTGGCCCCTCCACACAGCTGGGAAGGAGCAAATCTGGAATTCAAACTCCAGCAGCCTGGCTCTCCTCTGACCCTTACAGGGGGGCATTCCTGCCAACAAATGAGCACCGCAGGCCTGGGCAGAGCACGCCTCAATCAGCATGGCTGGGTGGCCAAATCAGAGGGTGCTCGACCCAGCCAACTCCTTCTGTGATCAATAATAAATAACAGAATGCATGAAGTCCATACTTGCCCTGTGCCAGACACACTGATGCATTATGTTATTCAATCTTCCCTGCCACTCTCTGAAATAGGGATTATTATTATTCCATTTTACAGACGACTCATGGAAAAAGTTGTGTTATAAAGTCCTGAAATAAAAATGCCATAAAAATAATTTTTTAGGTTCTGAAATGCATCAAACACTCCCCCACCATCCTATTCTTGTTTAACTCAGATGAATATTAACAGAGGCACACACTACCTGAGAGCAAAAGAGAAATGATTAGTTAGCAAGGATGCTGGGCGGAGAGGGTTACCAGGGGTCCCCTAGCCAGAATTGTTTTTTTTTAAATTTCAGGGTCTTGACTTTAGGTTCCTTGATTCTTTCAAAGATTTTTGAGTATCTAAGTTGTTTGTCTCCTTAGAGAACATCAATTTCTTACATAACACGTATAATTAAACATGTGGCAAATTTATTTGGCTGCACTGAGAGCTTGGAAACCCTGTTGCAAGTTGGGCTCTGCTGGTGGAAAACCTCAAGAAACCTGAAGTAGTGGTTCCCACCCTGGCAAAGCTTCATTATTCCTGGCTTGGGGACAGGGGCTTTGGACAACAGCCTCCTCGCCCATCAGTGTTCCTTCTTCATCCTTGTCCAGCACCCGCTCCCATGCTGACCCGCAGACTGCGAGACAAATCCCTGGGGCAAGCGCTCTGGGCAGAACGCACTGTAATTGCCAAATTGGAGAGAGAGGAAGGACTTTTTAAAAATTGTACCACCTACTCAAAGGATTTTCTGTAAGCATAAAAAGACATGAAATTTGATGTTTAAATGTCTATGTCTTTTTTCAATAATGGTTTTATTGAGATATTTTTCACATACCATACAATTTGCCTATTTAAAGTGTACGATTCAATAGGTTTTGGCATATTATAGAGTTGTATGGCCATCACCACAATCCCTTCTAGCACATTTTCATCACCCCCAAAAGAAACGCCATACCCCTGAACAGCCACTCACCATTTCCCCTAACACTCCACCTCTCCAGCCCTAGGGAACCACCAGTCCGCTTTCATGAGTGCCTATCTTAATGTATGGCTGTAGACATTCGCTGTGATATTTTAGTCCAACTATATTAACTAATATTTAGCGTTTAGATAACTTTTTTCTTCAAATGAACTAAAAATAAGAGAGCAACTCTCCTTATACTGCTGGCAAGTGAGTTGCTGTTATTGCATTTATTAAGGGAGTTTTATTTTTTCTCTTACATATGTGACTTTAGGCAAATGATTCTAGAAGTGGTTGTGGACAGGGTATTCATGTAAAAACTAATTCGTTTATTCATTCAACAAATATTAATTGAATGCCTACTATGTGTCAGGCACTGCTCTAGGATCTGAGCTACATCAGTGGACACATCCCACCAAGATCCCTGTAGCAGGTCACTTCAGCTTAGGACACCTGAAAAGTGTGTAGCCAGAACAGGAGCTACCTGCGTTTGGGGTCTAAGCGTCCTTTTTGGTGTACAATGAGGTAAAGAGCTGCTTCTCGGATAGGATGTAGGACCTTGCGGAGAGTTCGGTGGACAGCAGAAACTAGGTAGTGGGAAGAGACAGGGGCTCCCCCGGCCCATGCAGAGGAGCTGATGCAGGTGGAAGGACTCCAAGGAACATGGGGCTGGACACCACCATCCCATTAGGGCCCGTTAACTGACCCGTGAATGTGCAAATCAAGACAGAAAGGAGCAATTCAAGGCTGGGGCTAAGGGAGCCAAGACTTCTCGCAGGGGTAGGAGTGAGGCTGTTCTTCCTGGGAGCAGTGGATCTAGAGATAGGCTTAGGAAAGTGTTCTGGAAAAGAATGGAAAATCCCTCCAGGCCCACCATAGGGCAAGCTGAATCTACCACAGGCTTTGCAGGTGGAGCGGCTGCACCCTCCTTTGTCTTCCTAGTCAGGTTCATTTCAAGAAGTGCCATGGTGGCCTCGGCTGATCTAGATCAAATGCGTCCACAACCAGGGTGGACCTGGGAGGGGAAGAAGAGCACCGCCCGGTGGCAAGGCATGGCGATGACTGAGATGGTTCACCTGTCTACTCCGGGCCCCACCCCCGGCCACGGGCAGCTAAGGGGGAGGAAGCGCAAAACTGGAGGCAGGAAGAGAGAGCAGCATCTATCACTGCCTATTCCCTCCACATGCAATTTCCCGTTTCACCAACATTTACCTCACCTGTGAAAGTTTATCTTCTTTAAGGTGTCTGGAGATGGCTTTCCTTAAAACCCAGTCTTACAAAGTGAGTTTCTTACATAGTAAGAAAAAGACAAAAATTCTAAAAGAAAAATGGGGAAAGGTCATGACCAAGCAAGCCACAGTAGAAGAACTACAAATGGCCAATAAATGTTCTTTGAAAAGATGTTCAACTTCACCAGGAATCACATAAGTGCAAATTAGCAAGGTGCCATTTCTCACCAGTTCACACTGGGAATTGATAACACAGTTTTGGCAAGAGTGTGGAGAAATGACCCAGAATTCACACTTACAGGAATATATCCTAAGGTAACTATCGGCCAAGGGTGAAAAGCAGCATGAACCCAGAAGTTGTTCGTAGTAAAAACAAATGAGTTAATGGTCTGTCATTAGAAGAACAATTTAAGAAGTTAGTATACAGCTATTAACATATTGATGAATATGTGCACTCACTGACATGAGAAGATTGGCCCGTGGCAGGTTGTTCAGTCAAAGAAGCAGGTTACAAAACAGCAAGGGTACCAATCTCTTTTTTGTAACTGTGTGTTGTATATGACAACATATGTGTAGAGAAAGGGATATGACTCTATAGACCAAAATCGTCCACCGTAACTGCTGGAGAGAGGATAGCTACTGATTGCTTGCTATGCATAGTATATAATTTTTTTTTACAGTAAGCCTGTGTTATATGTATAATTAGAAAATATACTTTTGACTTTGTGTCAAATAATTGGAACAAAGACAAAAACAGTCAAAAGCTGCAGATACGTCCAGTTCTAAGAGAAATTGATAATTTCCCATGACATTAATATCATTTCTCGTCCCCTCCATGACAATTGGTTCTTTCCCTCAGCTGGTTTTTATGTCTCCTCCATCCCCCATTTCTCCCCATCTCCCTTTTAAAACCTTGCTTCAGAGAAATTGCCCAATAAATAATGAATGCTGAAGTGCATTTGATTCTCTCTCGGAGTAATTAAAGAGAACCCATTGTGTGCCTCCAAACATGACTGAAAACTAATGCTGTCTGCATCGACACCATGTTAACACAGTTTAAGCAGATTGTTAAATGTTAAGTGACGTTTCTATGGAAAGATTACTTTAACCTCCCCATGAGTGGCACAGTTGAGGAGAAGTATTGTAAGACTAACCGAATGTAAAGAAATATGGCACTTTAGTAAAAGATACTTTGATAATTGTCAAATACAAGGGTTATTATTACCTGGAACTTTTAGTCAGTGTTTTAACTTAAATCCATTTTATTTTTCCATTTCAATGCTTCCTCCAGGGAAGGTTCAGACCAAGCAAGGACAAAGCTTTACCTTGGTTCTGACTGACCTTGGCAATGTCTTGCTAGGTTGGATCATGGAAAGAATGAGAAAGGCTCAATTAAAATTCATGCCCTGACCAGTGAATGTTCTTACAGATCTATGGTCTACCCCTATCTACACAAGCAGCCAAAACAGGCCCGGAGCTAATCCAGGTGAGAACTTGAACTCCCTTTCTAGCTACTGATGAAAGTTAAGCTTGTTTACATGGGGTTCACCTTTCCAAATCCTTGCCATTTGATTTGGATTTGGACAGACAGCATCAAACCAGTTAGGCCAACAGATACCACTCAGGGTCCAGCATGAAGGAAACTTGTATGAAAAGTAAGGAAGTCGCTAAGTAAGCAAAGCATTTACCTACTTTCCTTTCCCTTGAGGCGACTTTTATGGAGGTTGTGATAGAAATTCCTAAGGATTCAGTAACCAGGCTTTTATAAACCTGAAAAGGGATATTCTCTGGGGTCTATTCTTGAGGAACTAGTGTAAAAGAGTGAGGGAAATTTTTATCATCTCCCAAGAAAGGGCTTTTTTTTTTTCCTTGCTTGAGTACTTCTATAATTCAGGAGCTAGAAATACATCGTCTCGCCCCCAGGAATTCACCTATGAATTCTGACTCCCCTGGCGTTCTTCACTTCTATGTGCCCCTTAGCAGTTTGGCCTAAGGACTGGGAATCTAGCAAATTCTTCTCTCTGTGACGCTGTTGAGGCCTGCAGAGATGAGAGAGGAAAATGAGGCAGGGTTCCATGTTTTCTACAAACTCTGCTCCGGGCCAGGTCCATGAGCTGATAGACTTGGTGGAAGTTTACTGTTCCCTTTAAAGCTGAGGGCGCTAGGATCAGCGGTCAGGACCTGCGATAGGAGGTGTCCGGGTCTTCCTCCTGCTGGGGGCTACTCCTCTGCCCTCCACATGTTCTTAGAAACTGTAGGTTGTTTTGCTTTGAAACCGCATAGAGCAGGGGCTCCATGGGGTCCCCTGGTCAGGGCAAGCAGCTTCCATGGAAGCTCACAATTGCATCTTTGCCAATGTACATGCCGTTGTCCTGGACAAAAGGGCTTCAGAATCAGAACAGTGGGCAGGGCAAGGACTCCAAGGCCATCTTAGGCCTCAACAAGCCCATGGGACCGTTCAGAAGGCCAAGCCACAGGGCACTCTTTCCGCCTTCCCCTTGGCCAGGATTTCTGCCTACTTTACAATCTCCAAAAGTAGAGCCAACCACAGAGAGTTTGGCAGACTTCCAAGGAAAATCTGAGCTAGGGTCACTTTGAACAGGGATGAAACAAGGGCAGGAAGCAGTCTGCTGGCATATGGAAATCAGCTGACCCTGTGTGATCCCCTTAGGTGTCCAAAGGCAGGATTCTTCAGGAGCTGCCTTCCAGAAGCCTGTCGAAGCGGATGTCAGTCTGGGTAAGCTGCCCTCTGCCTACCATCCCTGTTCCCTGGGAATCTGCTCTGCGGTGCCTGCAGACACACAGACTTCCACACACACTTGTGTTTGGCCTCTGCAGCTCAACTCCAGGTCTCCGGAGTTTGGGGGCATACCAAATTATTTTAACCTCAAGGAAATGTCTCTTTGATCTCTCTGTTCTCAGTGTGTCTGAGAGAAAATCTCTGTCAACTCAGATGCCCAAGGGCTGTCATGACTTTGCGTGCCCTTGAGAGATTCCCTAGCTAAGCAGCCTACCCCCACCCAGCCCTTCCCTGGACTGGCCTCTGGGGTAAAGTGCAAATAGCCAGACACACCACATGAACCACACATGGCACAGGTGGCTGGAAGGAGACACATTGCCCTCCCTCATCTCCAGTTTTCATACTACCTGACAACCTCAGGTTTGTTCCAAGGTTGTATGTGCTGAATACGGTTGGCGTCAGTCCCTTTTTTCTGACCTTACTGGCCTCCAGTTCTACAGCTCTGGGAGGCTCTGTTCTCCGTGCTCCTTCATGCCCCAGTCATTGCAGGGGCTCTGTGACCCACACAGGTGTTCCTAGTTTCCTTTTTGCCCTCAAAGCCTACTCGTTCTGCTGCTCCTCACCATCATCCCTGCAACTTTGCTCTGAGAGCCTCAGACCCTCCCACGAACCCGCAGCGCGTCCTTGCCTTGGAGGATCCTCCCAGCCCGCAGGTGCCCAGACCCACACTAGTTCCGGAGCCCCACGGTGGCTCCCGCAGGGGGAGGACGCCGTTCACACAGCCTGAGCAAAGGCAGGTAAGACCATCCGGGGTCCTTAGATACCCTTGAACCAGTTCTCCCCTCAGGTACAGTCATGTGTCTCAGGCAAGTCACCCAGCTGCTTCAGCTATAAAATCATCACATCATGGAATTGGAAAGAATTGTATAAAGTACATCTTGTCTAATTTCTCACCTAAAAACGAACCCCTTATGGCGTGCCAGACAGAGGCTTTTACCTTATATCAGATCGTTTCAAGGGGTAGGGAATTTCCCAGCTGCTTCGTTTGATGGGCAGCGGTATTAGACATATTAATAACTATCCAGAACTTCACCTCATCGCTCTTAATTTGTCTAAACCAGTGGTTCTCAAAGTGTGGTCCGAGGACCCCGCTTTGAGGGATTCTTCAAAGTTCTCCCTTCTCTGACTACCTGTCTGCATGAGGACAGATTTTCTCCATAATACTTAACAAAAACAACGTGTCACAACAGATTGACTGCAGAAGCTGACATCAGATTCCAGATGTCTTATATAATATTATGACAGACATCGAACAAATTTGCCACCCTTGTTACTCAACTCTTTTTGTTTTAAAAGTTATTTTTCATTTAACAATGACATTTGTGTTAAAATATAATAGTTCTATTATTATTAAATGAATGAATAGTAAATACATTTCTAGTTAATATTCCGTTTCATACAAGAGAATGCATAGTTGTAATTTCTAAATGATAAAAATCAACAGATATAACCTACACAAACAAAAGCTCTTTAGGTTCTGCAATAATTTGTAAGAGCAATAAGAGGCTGAGAATCTTTGAGAGTCTCTCAAATTTGAGAGACTCAAATATGTGAAGCTAGACTTCACGTCTTCCTATATGTCTCATCTTTTCCAGGGTAAACTTCTCCAGTCCCCAGAATAGGTCCTTACATGATGTGGCAATACACCCTCTAGCTAAACTAGAGACCATTAACGATTCATAGAACAGGGACCTCGAGCAGAACACAGTGCTACAAGGGTTTTGTGCCAGGGAATTGTCTCTCTTGTCCTAAATACTCTGCCTCCACTAAAACATCCCAAGGCCCACTTGGGGGATGCCTTGTCTCACCATTGGCTTACCTCCTGCTGAGCTTGCAATAACGAAAGTTCTTGCAAGATTTTATCTCTTTTACTTCTGTACAAGCAGGTCACCCCAATCCTGTCTATGTGCAGTTGAGTTTTTGATCCCAAGGTAGAATATCACATATATCTTCATTAAATGCTCCCTTAGTTTAGTCTGTTGTAGTTTTTCCAACTCTTAATTCGGTCATTTAATGTGTTAATTCTCCTTCTGATCTTTGTATCATCTGTGTAATTGATAAATGTGCCACCTGTCTCCATTCCTGTCACTGATAAAAATACATCACGTGGGACCACCGACTCCTGTGATCCCACTAAACACCTCTATTGTGTTTAGATCAGCGCATTAACAGACACAAGCAGCTACATATGGACCTAATGACGTCGGGCTCAACTTTTCACCCTCTCCCGCCACAGGACACCACGCTTATTATGACCCATGAGTAATGCCGTCTGCCCGCAGATACAACTTTGTACATCCCTAATTTAAGCCATCACTCTCACTGCAGGGGAACTGTTATTTAATTTTAACAAATATTTATTGAGTATACTATATGTCAGACACTGTGTATGTTAGAACTACAAAGCGGAATCAAATATTTTCAAATGCTAGGATTTTGCTGTTGGAGCTTCTGCCTTCACAGGCCCCACTCTCTCCCCCTCCAGAGCCATCACTGCCTCCTATACACAGGGCCCCCACAGCCAGACCCCTGCCCCTCCTCCCAGGGCCCTCTGAGTCAGGGCAGCCTGCCCCTGCTGTATTCCTGGGGGAGGTAGGGGTGGTGAGCTCCTGATGAATCAGGTTAGAACTCGGTGACTTTTCCTCAGAGCCATCCTTATGCTGGTTGGCTTCATGGTACCATGAAGTCTGGGTGAGTCAAATAAGCTTCACTGGCCTGGAAACTCTAACCATGGAGTTAATGTTGTTTCCATGCGAAAAGGCGGTCAGGTTCTAAACAAATACCGCACAACAAGCCTTGAAGGGTAACCCACTTAGAAACCTGGGACTGTGATGCTTCACAGTGTGACAGCTCGTGCCCAGGACCCCAGACTGTCCGCAGCCTTCTCTGAAAGTCCTTCTGTGACAACTGTCAGCATGCCAATACCTTCGGCACGGCTGCCGCGCCCCGCTCTCTCCTCACTTCAGTGCAGCAAGAGGAAGCTCTCCGAGGAGGCCCCACAGGCCTGCTGCCCTTCAACTGCCACCTCCTCCTAAAACTGCACCCCCGGGGAGTCACTGGGGAGAAACCAAGATGCTGAATGGCCACCTGAGCTCTGTCTTACAAAACTTGAGAGCCCTAGGGGCCATATGTCGCAGCTGCCACTTAGGTCCCATGGTGGTGACTTCCAGATGTGCGGGAGAACAGAAGGAGCTGTAACCAGCATAAATACCATCGCCAGGGTTTTAGGAGCAGAGATGGCTCTGGGTACTCTGAAGACTCAGCTACATGGGCATGAGTTACAGGTGGCTGTGCCAGGCCTTCCTCTTCAGTGGCCGAACCAAGTGCCCTGAGATGCGGACACGACGATGTCTATGGCTTACCTCGATGATGTGATAAACAGATGGTGGTTACGTGCAGGCTCCCGGGCCGGACTGCCTGGGCGGACTGCTCTGCCGCTCCCTGTGCATCAGTTTCCTCACCTGTAAAATGGAGTCATAATTGTGCTTAACTCACAGGGTTATTGTGACTTAACACATATAAAGTGCTTAGTCAGTGCCAGTCACTGAGCAAGCACTCAATAAATGTTGATAGATTCTATATTTTTACCATGAAAATCATTTAGAACCAAAACTTCTCTTAGACCTTGCTGTATCTGTGAGGTGACCAAGCAAGGATTATTGCAAAAATAATTCCTTGTTTTTTTAGAAGTGACTTACACTTTTCAGAATGATTTTATACATAGTTACGTCCTCTGAGTCCCCTCTATGTGAGGCAGGGCAGGAAAAGTCCTTATGACCTCAGTTCAACACTGAAAAAAACTGTAGGTGAACTGTAGAGAAGGGAGGTGAGCCCCTCAGACCCCCAGCTAGTCTTCCGTAGACCCAGGATGGGTCTTCTGACTTCTTTTTTTCCCTAATACCACCCTTGATGCCAGAATACAAATGTTCTTAAAATGTTCTCCTGGACGCCAGAATACAAATGTTCTTACAAATTTACTTCTCATTACTACCAAGTCCAAAAAACACCAAGTCTCAGCTGTCCAAATATTTTTCAGCCCTCAGCTTTTGGATGAATGTAATTTGGTTCAAACTTGTCCCAAACAAAATGAAAGTGGCATTAATAGAAGGTCAGGCTTCCAGGCTTCCACAGGCTTGAAGATCCCTGATGTTGGGGAACTGTTTTTCTTCTGATAAAGTAATAGAGCACCCAGCATTCTAATCTTCATGACATTCAAGGGTGCTTGGTCAAAAAACAAAAAAACACAAAAAAAAAAAGAAAGAAAGAAAGAAAAAGAAAAGAAAAAAAAGAAAAAAGAAAAAGAAAAAGAAGAAAGTAGCCTTGGGCAAAAATTGAGAGAAGCCACCAGACATTTAAGGAAAAGAACAAAGTGCATATTTTCACCAGTAGGTGGCGATAGAGTAATAAGACTAAAGAAGCAGAATGTTTCAAACATAAATCATAAATATTTTAAATGTAGAGACCATTTCACCCAATCTGTTTATGTTATTTACAACGAAATTAAGGTTCGCAGAGAATACGTGACTTGCTCAAGGTCACACACCTGGTTAATGGCTGAGCTAGATTAAACGCAGGTCTTACCATTAGACCAGAATGTGCAAGAGCACAGATTGCCTTTCAAAACTGCCTGGCATCTTAATCACATAAAGAAAAATATCACCTTTTTTGAGTGTGTTAGTAATTTCAGCCTGCAGCCTTGCTGAAATTATTAGCAAAGCTGATAGCCTTTAAGAAATAAAACAGCTGATCATACTCTCAGCCTTCTGAGCTGAGAGAGGAAAGAGGGGTAGAAGGAAATGGGAGCAAGAGGCAGGAGGGAGAGAGGGAGAGAAAAAGCAGCAGCCATTTTTGTGTCCTTATGAGCCTTGCTAACATGGTTATGCTGCCTTTGAGCCCCTCCCAGCCATGATTCCCCCAAAGAGATCAGGGATTACTGGGTAAGAATTTTCCCCACGACTACCCCTTCCACTTTAGCAGCACCAGTATGCAGTGAAGGGCGTTAAAGATCTTATTGCATATAGAATTCAGGTGCTACTTTGCTTTATTCTGCTCGAGGCACTCAGTGAGAAGCTGAACCTCAAGAAATGAGCGAACTGCCTGCTCCCTCAAAGGGTAATTCCAAGAAAGAGAATTCAAACAAACAAGTGGGACGAATGTACCTAGGATGATATAGGCACATACTGAGTGTTTAGTAAGTGTGGACGGATGGGTGGATGGGGAGAGACTTAGGGCAAAAGATCCCAAATCGATACAATGAAAATTTTCTCACAGTCTCAACAGCCCAAGAAGGAATATACTGCTTTGGTTGAATACGTAATGAATTCACTGTCTTTGGAGGTGTTCAAGCACCAGCCAGCCGCTGGGCAGTGATGTTGTGAAGCAGGTTGGGGAGGGGAGGCTTTGGACTGGATGAACTTTCAGGTCCTTCTGAATCCTAGGATTCCTATTCCATGATTCTTGGCGCATAGTGAAAGAAACAAAGATGCTTATGCCTTTGACTTTAAGAGCTTTAGGTGGAAAAATCATACAGATTTCAGATTGCTTCATCTAATATTCTAGTACTGTGCTCCTTTATTGAACTTTCTGCCACAACTGGGAAACCTTATCATACTGGCAATTCCCTTGAGAGGTTCCGCTGGTTTGGTTTAAGTAACAAATTTGTTTCTTTTTAATTTTGAAAATCAGGAGAAATGGACTTCTGGAAACCTGGATCGGGCCTTTTAGACGCAGGTAATTACACAGCCCAACCTCTTGGCCATGACCGGATGGAGATGCACTGGATTATGGAGCTAGGAGAGTCCTCCTGACACGACAGGAGGGTCCTACAAAGAGCACAGTGAAGCCTTCCTAGGGAGGCCTGGGGCAAGGGGCCACACTGGATAACGAAAGGGAGAAAGCAAACGTGAAGACAAAAAACCGGAAGGTCGTCCTCCACCCCCAAGTGGGTGACCCTGGCTCCACCTGACAGCACCTTCGACTTCCTCTATTTTCCCTTCCTTCTTCGCAAAATGGAGTTCGGGTATTCCCTTCTCGAGAATGGGTGTTGTTTGCTGTTTACTGCATTAAATGTTTGAAACCCCAACAAACAAGACCTCCCAGCTCGCGGTAGGAGGGAGATTTTACTGACAGGGGAGACCGAGGTGAAGATGAGGACTCCGGACCTGCCTTTCTCCCCCTCCTCCGATGCGCAGCCTCGGGCGTTTCCCTGAGAGGTTCCTGGCTGCGAAATGCTGTTAGACACCCAAAGTGAATTTCTTAAACGATGTGAGGAAGTGAGATGAGCTAGCTGACCTTTAATGAGAAGATGAAATCATGTGCTTCGCAAACTGGAAAAAATAACAAGCCAGGAGAAAGCGTACTGCAGCCAGGAGCGAGGAAAAGACCCCAGCACCTTCTCCACGGCGGAACTTCCGGCGTCCTGAAAACCGGGAGACTCACTTCCGGTGCTGCAAGTTTGCTCTGCCTGCAAAGCCCTTTGGTCTTACGACGCCCAAAAGGATTCTCATTTATTGTCTTTATTTCCCTCCGTGGTATATTTATGAACTTGGCTCCCTTGTAATGGCCCTAAAGGGACCCCCACCTCCCTAAGGCTGAACTTCAACTCACACAGCCTCTCAGAGCATGAGACCTTTTCACATTTTTACCTCTAGTCTCAAACAGCTGGGGAGAGGAGTTACATCGTAGACCTTCTTATTTGAGTTACTTTTATCTAAACCCTTCTCGTCCAGCCTACATCCAACCCTCATTAGATTATCCTCCTTGTGTCTTACATGTCTTTGCTCATCGACTCAATCACCAAATGTTGACTGAGGACCTACATGTCATGGGCACAGTGAAGGTTTATACCAGCAAGACATGTGCTCTGACCTCAACAGTTTCAGCATTTTGCAGAGGCATAATTTACACTGGCAAAGTGCTTAGTGCTTTCCGATAAGAAAACTAAGGGTCTGATAGAATAAATTAACAGGAGCAGAACTCAAGTCTCCTGATTTCAAATCCCCCTGAGAACCCAGCAGAGTCCTGCGTCTTTAGTAGGCTGTCAGTAAATATGAATTTATTCTTATTTTTCTCAGGATGGGGGTGATGTGGAGAAGAGCATAGTTACCTGTAAGCCGAGCCCCTGAGCTGGGTGTAAATATCTGTTATGTCCCTTTCCCTGGGGTAAGGCCAGATGCCTTCTGTGCTTGTAAGTCACCAAAAGTTTTACTGCTCTTTCCAGGATTTGTTCCAAAAGAAGAATTAAGCACACAGTCTTTGGAGCCAGTATCCCTGGGAGATCCAAGTAAGTTAATTGACAACCAGAAACCCAGGGTGGCTTTGACATCTGATCTGCTCTCTCTCCTCTCTGCCCACTCACTCCCACCCAAGCCCGCCTCTCTCCTACCATGGATCTATTTATCTCCTCTTTTCTGTCACTTTGTTCTAAGGAGAAAGGGAAGCTTTTGAAGGATTTAAACTGTCTATGTGTGTGAGGGGGAGAGGATCAGATTTTTCAAACATCACTATGGCAACAGGGTGAAGAATGGTGTGGTATGGAGAGACAAGGATGGATGAAAGGAGGATATAGGAGATCAGCAGGAGCAGTGGTCCAGGGAGATGATGGTAGCTGGAGCTCAGAGTTGGAAATGGAAATAGAGAGAAATGGGCAGATTCAAGAGATTCAGAGAAGGAAGAATCCATAGGGTTGGGTGGAGGTGCGAGAGAGGGAGCAGTTAAAGGTGATTTCAGCAACTAGGTGAATGGTCCTACAGTGAGGAGCACTGGGGAAGGGCAGGTTGGGGGCAGGGAGATTGTTTATATCTGTCATCTTCCCTGAGACATTGGATCTGTTAGAGAAATGGCTACCCAGATCTGACATTCAGAAGGAACAGCCCAGTCAGAAATGTAGAGTTGGAAGACAATGAGCTATGGTTCAAAACCGAGGCTACGAGAACAGAAAATGTGACCCAGGGAGAAAGGGTAGAGTAGCAGAAGAAACACACTAGGTGGAGGAGCAGTCACCTGAGGATACCAGAAAGGAGGGACCAGAGCAAAGGAGGAAAACCAGAAAAGTGTAGTACCTTGCAAGGCACAAAAAGAAGGCACTTGCTAATTCCTCCAGAAAGTTGCTGCTAGTCTGCAGCCACCTGTGGGCAGTGAGGCTCAATGTTGCTGCATAAATCACCTGAAGACATTTTTCAAATTAAAGATGCCCACTTCCTGCCTTATGCTTACTATATCAGACTCTCCCCAGATCTCGCTACTCATAGTGTGGCCTGGGAAATGCAGAGTCTCAGGCTCCAACCCAAACCTGTTAATTCTACAAGTAATACCAACAAGTGATTCTTTTGTATTTTTTTTTGAGACAGAGTCTCACTCTGTTGCCCTGATTAGAGTGCCGTGGCGTCAGCTAGGTCACAGCAACCTCAAACTCCTGGGCTCAAGCAATCCTTCTGCCTCAGCCTCCTGAGTAGCTGGGACTACAGGCATGAGCCACCATGCCCGGCTAATTTATATAGTTTTAGCTGTCCAAGTAATTTCTTTCTATTTTTAGTAGAGACAAGGTCTCGCTCTTGCTCAGGCTGGTCTCCAACTCTTAAACTCAAACAATCTGCCCGCCTCGCCCTCCCAGAGTGCTAGGATTACAGGTGTGAGTCACCACGCCCGGCCCCAACAAGAGATTCTTAGGCACATGAACCCTTGAGAAGCACTGTCCAGAGTCATTCCCAGGAGTCTTTACTCATTGAAGCTGCATAAGCAGCTCTGACAGTTATGTGACTCTGATGTATATCCAGGATTAAGAAACACTGGCCTGATATATTGGACAACACAAAGCATTAATCTATAAAATTGTACCGTGTTGAAGAAAAACAAAGCAATTAAGAAAATTGGTAGATTGATTCCACAGATGCTGTATCTTACCTCTTCTTCCTCATCCTCCAACCTCTGCTCTTTTGTGACCATAATAAATCACTCATACTAAATATTTCGTATCAGTTATGAAATACTAAGTCATTAGTATTGATGTTGTCATTTTTTTTTTTTTTTGAGACAGAGTCTCACTTTGTTGCCCTGGCTACAGTGAGTGCCGTGGCGTCAGCCTAGCTCACAGCAACCTCAAACTTCTGGGCTCAAGCGATCCTTCTGCCTCAGCCTCCCAAGTAGCTGGGACTACAGGCATGCGCCACCATGCCCGGC
>CAUYSK010087313.1:0-29793 GCA_963575035.1 Avahi laniger | reverse complement strand
GAGGCTTGGGGCAGCCAAATCCAAAAGTATGTCCACAAACATGAATTTAATAATACATATATGTGGGATAACATGAGATGTCATGGAGTAGTGCCCTTTAGTAAATCCATTGCGCCCACTGCCAACCACTCACAGAATGTTAGTCTTGGAGATGAGGCTCTCTCAAGCCTCCTTAAAAGGGCTGGGGGTGTCCACCCCCTATAAAGTGTGGGGTAGGGTAGAGGGGCAGTTGTAGGGAGAATACTCTGGGAGAGAAGCTCTCCAGTCTCCACTGAGGGAAATGGGATTCTTCCCTCCCTACTACTCCTGCCATTAATTTCTAAACCAAGTCATAAAATAAATAAAAATGTGGGAGAAAAATGAAAGGAGAGAGAATGTAAGTAAAATAGTAAGAGCAGAGTAGAGGTTAAAAGAATATTAAATATAAAACATCGACACTTGTTAAGAGAAAGTTAAAAGATAAAGGTCAGAATAAATATTACAATAAGAGAATAAAAGCCCAATACAGAAAAATGGTTAAGACATAAAATAATAGTGAGAGATAAAAGAAATGAGTTTTAAAATAAGGGAAATAGAAGAATGAAATCACTAAAAGAAAGTGAGAGGAGTAAAAAAAATAGTATATGTAAAATCAAATTCAAGTTAAAAATAAAACAAAGAAGATATGAATAAAACTAAAAAGCAAAATAAAAATTAAAAATTAAAAAGTAATGACAAGATATTAAATAAAATGATTTAAGATAAAAGATAAAATAATATAAACCAACAAGGTAAAAGGTTAAATACACCAAAGTGAAAGAGATAAAAGATTAAGAGGATAACAGACTAAAACCCACGGGAAAAACGTTAAAAACATAAAAGTAGTTGGGTTTGAAGCTTAAGTACAAGATTAAGGAATTAAGAATGCCTTTTTAAGTGTTAATACTTCAACAAAGAGGATTCAGAGAAAAATACTTTAAAAAGAAAATAAAAGAAAGGTTGAATTTAGAAAAATAGCTAATAAAACAAAGTCACATAAAGGAAAGGAAAATTTAAATTATAATAGCACAAATCAAGACAACAAAATTCTCAGCAATAATAAGAAAACATAAAAGCTAAGAAGCCATGTAGAAAACCAAAATGTTTCCCTGGTAAACAAATACCCACCAACTGCAAAAACAACATCCATTTATTACAAATCCCCTGTGTGGGTCTTGGTCCCCACACTGGAGACTCCCCATTTGTAGTAGCAGTGGCATTTATGGCAAGATGAAGGAGGCAGGACATGTTACGAGATGCCCTTACTTTTTTGCCTGGAAGTTTACACTCTTCTTTCGATACTTTCTTTTGCAGCAATAAAATAGCAGTTGCTCTATAACTCAACCAGCTGGAGTTGGGGTTGGGCACAAGCAATGGCCAGCCCAGACTATGCAAACACCTTGGGCAAAAACCACATGGGAAAGTAATTTGTTTCCAAGAGATGGAAGGGAAAGTTGTCTGGGAGATGGGGGATAGGTTGAGAGTTGGGGGTGGATCATGGTATGGGTGGAGAGAGATGGGAGTGGAAGGGGGCAGGAATTAAAAGGGTTCTTCTTAGTGAAATAGGAATTGGAATCATCTTCTGAGAGTGAGAGGGTGGGACCAAGGATCAGTAGAGTAAAAATGATTGGGTGCAGCTGAGGGGTGGAGAAGTGCCCTGCAATTCAACACTTCGCCCCTAGTTGGGACTCAGCTGTGGCTGGACTGCCTGACTCGGGGCGACATCACACTTCAATGCTGGTTCTTTTACAAAATGGGGTCTCAGTGGGTTGAATCAAGAGCAGTCTGAATCCTGGGGTTTTAGCAGAGCAGAATTAAGTGATGGTTGATCTTTAAGTGGCTGAATTGGAGACTAACCAGGCCATAGGGGATGAGTCAAGTGGAGAACATGACTGAATATTTGCATGAAGGCAGACAGCAGGCTCAGTGAGAGAGGGCACTATGGCCCTAGGGGAGAGATAATAGTCAGGTGGGAGTTTCAGAGCAACAGCCTTTACTTTGATGTTTTGGAGGTAAAATAGGCCCTCCAAACGTGAGTATGTTTGAAGTGATGGTAGAAGGCCCACCCTTACTGGGGGGGATCTCAAGACCATGGATGATACTCATACCTTTGAGGATAATGGATGGGGACGTTGGTTAAGAAGATGGGCACAGGGTTGGAAAGTCCTGAAGAAGGGAGGGGAGAGTTCTGACTGTCAGCCTACAGCAGTGATGGGAAGGGGAGAAGTGGAATAATGGTTCCAAGAGCGCAAGAGAGGAGGTGGTGAAGTGACTAAGGAAGGAGGAATATGTGAATTCTTCCTTCAGAGTCCTTGAATTGGAGTGAGTAGGAGCGGCAATGGTCTCCCTCAGAGAGCATGGTGAAGGAGGAAAGTCGGTTTCAGTTAAGGAGATGACATGGAAGGGGAGAGGATGTGAGGCATGAGAGGCAGATAGACGTAGGGCTCTTTCTTCTGATGTGAGCGTGGTGGAAGAGAGGAGAAGGCTCGATTCAGCCTATGGGGGTGAGAGTAGAGTGGACTAAGGCTGAAAGGGGTCTGTAAGGGGAATGTGTGGAGTTATTGGAGTCTAGGATAGTAATTGTGGGTCACTGGGGCAAAGAGGCCCCGATAGTGTTGGGGGAGGGATAGAAGTGTGGGGAGTGTTGAGAGGGGCTTATTTGCCATTGGACAATTTAGCATAGCTTATCCCATTCCAAGGTTTATATAGACATGAAGGATTCTACATACACTGCATATACTGGTAATCCAAGGGCAGGCTTTTACTGTTTTTTGGGAGTGAGGGTCAGGGGTGGGTGCTTTTAGCAGAAGCTGGGAGGTGGACCATTTAATATCCACTCCCAAGTTCTGGTGGCTTACGAACACAGTTGCAACCCAAAATAAACAGTGCTATAGTTTGAATATGGTTTGTCCCCACCAAAAGTCATGTGGAGGCTTGGTCCTCAGTGTAACAATGTTGAGAGGTGGTAGTCACTTTAAGAGGCATTTGGAGGGTCTGCCCTCATAAAAGGATTAATGCCTTATTGTGGGAGTGAGTGAGTTCTTGCTCTTGCAGGACTGGATTAGTTACCACGAGAGCGGGTTGTTACAAAAGGAGGCTGCCCCTCGCGTTTGGTGTGTTACACGTGCCGGCTTCCACTTCCACTTTCCACCATGAGTTAGTTGAAGCAGCACGAGGCCCTCACCAGATGTGGCCACCAGATCTTGGACTTTCCAGCCTCCGAACCATGAGCCAAATAAACCTCTTTTCCTTATGAATTACTCTGTCTCAGGTATTCTGTTATAGCAACAGAAAACAGACTAAGACAAACAGCGAAAATTTAGGACTTAAGAGTAATTAGGAAGAGGACTGGTTTGAGACCCAAGACACCACATAGGTTATTACCGATAGTTGGATTGTTAATACTGCTGCCAAAGTACGTTCGAGTCCCAGCATATTAGACAATAGATATAAAATACCCTTGTGTGCCTGAAAAAATTTTCTGGGGCAATAGCTGCTGGCAACTATTCTGTAGGTAATTACAACACAACTTCTCACACATCTGCTTAGTGGATGGCCTATCAGTGATGCATAATGATGATGATTTGTTTCTGGTTGGGTGTGTTAAATTGTCAGCTATCAAACATTTTATGTGTGAGGCTGCTGGGAGTGATGAGATTGCGAGAGCTTTTCACAGCCTACCCTCCACAGGAATATCCCAGCACCTTGTGCATCATCTGGCATCCGTTTCTGTGACGGAGAAAGAATTCAGATGATCGATTTGAATACCAGTTAAATGGCTTAAAAATGTCATAGTAAATGCACTGATCGTGGATAATCTGGCCTCAACTAAAACCCTTTGGCTGCTGTGGGAATCTAAATGCAGAGCGGAGGCTGACCGGGGTTCGAGGATGCCCTGGGGGTATGTGACAAGAGGGCAAATGACCTCTTTTGATTTTGGGCCACTAACGGGTTGGAGATTCTTTCTCCTTGGGAAGGAGCTGGAGGGGGCTTTTGAGTTGGACTAGATAGTTTTTTTTTTTTTTTTTGGTAGGTGAAGAAGAGTAATGTACCAAGAGCCATATAATTAGATCCTATTCTAGGAAGCACTTGAACTCAAGACTCTTGTCTGATATTTAAAGGATTTTTTCTTTTTCACCATGTATGTGAGGTTCATTCTTGAGGGATGATACATACCTAATCTGCATTCGAAAGGATGAAAAAAGTTGTCATTTTGTTTTTAAGTCTTCTCCTCCCAAATCTGTGTGTGTTTCTGTAGCGTTACTCTCTTAGGATGAAGCAGAGATCACCAGGGAATATTGCAAAGTGTAATCAACCCCACAGAAACAAAAGCCTTCCTCCTCTGAAAGAGGTCCTGCTAGTGTACCTATGCGTCATCCAGGACTGGGTGGGGAGCTACTGTGTATGGAGAGAGCAGGAAGTGTCATCGTTAAGACCTAATGGTGCTGACCTGAACGCTTCTGCTGTATGGAGTCCCATGATGCTGGGGTAGGCAGCTTCCAAGTTGGCTCCCAACCAGCCCCAACTCCTGGAATTCATGCCTTTGTGTAATCCCTTCTTCTTGAGTGTGGGCTAGACCTAGTGACTTGCTTCTAATTAATAGAATAGAACAAGAGAGATGAGGTGTCACTTATGAGGTTAGGTTACAAAAAGACTGGCTTTCCGTCTTGCCCTTTCTTGCTCTCTTTCTTTTCCACACTGAGGGAAGCCAGCTGTCACGTTGTGAGTGCCCCCTGGGGAGGCCTGGGGCCAACAGTCAGTGAGGAACGGAGGCCCTCAGTGCAACAGCATCAAGGGACTGAATCCCGACCAAAGCCATGTGAGTGACCTTGAAGGTGGATCTTCCTCCAATTGAACTTTGAGGTGACAGCAGCCTTGTGTGAGACCCTGAGCCAGAAGCCCCAGTTAAGCCACTCCTGAATTTCTGACCCATGGAAACTATGAGATAAAAAATGTGTATGCGTATTTTTTTAAGCTGCTAACTTTTGGACCAATTTGTTATGCAGCAATGGATAACTAATGCAGACGCACTTGTCCACCTTCACTGAGCAGTTGTTGGAAGGTTTTAGTAGAGTGGAATGTTTTATCCTGCCTCCCCTTGTTAGTGTTTTTAGAAATATAAGCTACTGCCTAGTGCAAGGATATTCTTTGCCACAGGTGTGAATTAATCTTTGGACAGCTTTACTATTTTACATTTAGTGCTCATGAGATTCTGATAGCCAACAGCCTTCACAGCATCACCTGTGGCCTTGTGTCCCTTGAGTTTTGAGGTGATAAAATGTTTACAGACAAGTATCTGAAGCACATCAACAATAATGAATTTTATACAAAGCGAACAACATTAACAGGTAACCTTCACTATTTAGCATAGCTTACTTATTTTGCAACCCATAGTTAAGACTTGGAGCACATGTAAATTCTATATGATATCTCATAAATTTCCACATGGTTCTATGAATTTTAGGACATTCTTCATCCCTTGTCTTTGAGTTCTATCCACTCAGACATTCAGAAGCAATCTATCCTGGACTCTTTGCTCTGTTTAGTCATGTGAAGAACAGGTTTAGACAGGAATGCTGCCCTGGGACACTCAGTCTCAGTGGTTAGGGTGATCAATAATAGTGTCTGCACCCAAGGACTGTTTCTGGTGTTAGTTCTTAGGAAATATACAAGCTGCAACCACAACTTGTTCATTGCTCTCAAGAGTTGGGAATTGTGTAACAAAAGTCAAAGATTTTAACTCCTTTGAGTCTATCTCCTAAACGAACATGAGGCATCATGGGAGGGGGTAGTAGAAATAGCAAAGACCTTCGAGTTAGATGGATCTGAGTTCAAATTCTGGCATCATCACTTACCAGCATGTGACCTAGGGCACCTCACTCACTTTCCTGAGTCTCATCCATATACAAAATGGAAATAATATTAATAATATCTAACTTGAAGGAGTGTTAGGATTTGTTTAATAGGGTAAAACACATAAAATGCCTAATCTATATATGCTACTCAAAAAAAGTAACTCTTAATGTTACCTGTTGAGGTCCCACTCTGAACCTCCTAAAATCTAGCATGGTATCTGACAAAGATGGATGGTGCAGAGCCCTGGTTCTTGAGATGCTAATAGGCCAAAAGGAAATAAGTAAAAGCACCAGGACCCTTGGGTGCTTGCTCAGAAGAAGGATGGATCTTTTTTTTTTTATTTCAACATATTATGGGGGTACAGATGTTTAGGTTACCTATGTTGCCCTTGCCCCCCAAGGATGGATCTTTATGCTGTTTCCTTGCATTTATAGTTGATGTGTGGATGTGGGAGGTGGGTGATGGAGCCCTGCTTGGTGATTTGAAGTGGCAGTTCTTTCCTTTTACTTGATCAAAGCTCTGCCTCATTTCCTGCTGCTCTGGGGCTCTCAGCCCTCACTTGTGTCGGGCTTAGCATCAAGATCACCTGGGAGGGGCCCAATGTACATCAGGACTGATGCTGGTCCCACCCCTGGACATTGAGATGCTGCATCTGGTTTGGGTGTGGTTCCAGCTCCCCAGGGGATTCAAATACAAAGCTGGGGTGATGGCCATTGCAGGAAGGACAGAGATTCTAAATCATTGTCCTTTGGGTGTTCCAAGGAAGTTACAAATAAGAAAAAAGTTGACTTATTCTGCTTCAAGGGAAATGAATGAAAATTTTTTTCTTGGTGGCTGGTGGTGGTCTGGGGTGAGGATTGGGGTAGGGTGAAGTCTGACTGTTGCAAGAAAAAGTAGCAAGAGGACTAATTAAAAAAAAAAATGGCCTGGAAGGAATCCTTGGTGGTAGGAATGGTGGTGGTACATTAAAAGCATCATCTAACTTTCAATTTTAAAAGATTTGCTGTGATGTAATGTAATACCCTTCCAATTCTTTCAGGAGAAATATTCCACACAAGTTGCCTGTGTCAGAGATGGTTTGAAGAAAGTAAAGAGAAGGGACTTCTCCAATATTTGGGGACTACTGAAGGTTTTTAAGCAAGTGAATGATGTGATCACATTTATATTTTACTGATACTCTGGAGATAGCATAAAGGATAAATTGGAAGAAGAAAAGACTACAGATAGGAGACCAGTTAGGATGATATTATAAGGATCCAGGTTGGAAATATGATGGATAAATTGGAATTTAAAGATGATACTATGTAGTTATTAATATAACTAATTTCAAAAATATAGAAAAGTTGCAACAATCACAAAAAGAACTCCTGTATATGTTTCACCCATATTCACTAGTTAGTATTTTGTCACATTGGCTTTAGCTCTCGTTCAGTCTACCTATCTATATAAAACTATTATATTTTCTGAACCATTTGATAATAAACTACAGACATCATGCCCCTTTACTTTTAAATACTTCAGCATGGATTTCGTAAGAACAAGGATATTCTTTTACGTAACTGCAGTACAATGGTCAAATTCAGAAAATTTAACATTGCAATAATGCTATTATCTAATATAATTCCCATATTCAAATTTAATTATTTGTTCCAGTAATGTCCTTTATAGCTGCTGTTTTCTCTGGTCCAGGATTTAATCTAGGATCATGCATTGCATTTAGTTGTCATGTCTCTTTAGTCCTTTAATCTGGAACGGTCCCTCAGCCTTTCTTTATCTTTTATGAAACTGACATTTTTGAAGAGTACTGGCTAGTTATTTTGTAGAATGTCCCTCAATTTGGGGTTGTCTGCTATTTCTTCATAATTAGATTGTTATGCACTTTGGGGAGGAATATAGCAGAAATGTATCATATCAGGAGTGACTTGATGTCAGATTACCTCATTATTGGTTGTGATATTTACTTGGTTAAGGTGGCATCTATCAGTTTTTTCTATCCAAGTTACTATTTTCCTCTTTGTGATTAATGAATAATTTTAGGGTGCTACTTTCCCATTTTCTAAGCATTTATTAAGTCCCGGGCTATCTTAGATACTTTACATACTTCATCTCATTTAACAAACTGTGAAGAAGTTTATTTTTGTATTACCCCTGTCCCCTTCTCCCCTGTTTTACAGATAAGAAAACCGAGGCCTGTCTAAGGTCATTCGGTGTGGTTGTCCGTGTCTCCAAAGCCCACGCCCGTTCACTCATACAGTGTCACTCAGGAACAGCCGAACATCTAGAGCTCTCAGTGCCCAGACGGAGCACACCTCCCACCGCAGATAAACATGTGTCCATGAAAGACACCGAGGAACCTTAAATGCATCTTATTAAGTGAAAGAAGCCAATCTCAAAGGGCTACGCACTGTGATTTCAAATATATGATAATCTGGAAAAGCAAAACTATGGAGACGGTAAAAAGACCAGTGGTTGTCAGTGACTGGGGAGGGAGAGGGAGGAACAGAAGGATAACGAGGGATTTTTAGAGCAGGGAAACTGTTCTGTGTGGTACTCTGGTGGTGGATACACACCATTCATTGGTCCAGACTCATAGGATGTACAACGCCAAGAGTGAACCCTAGTGTAAACTATTACTCTTTACTACGGCACCGGTTCTTGAAAAAAACCCAGAAACAAAACAAAAAAGCCTATGGACTCTGGGTGATTATGATGTGTCAGTGTAGGTTCATCAGTTCTAACAAAAGAGCCACTCCGGTGGGGAGATGTTGACAGTGCCGAAGGCTGGGCGCATGAGGGGCAGGGGTAATGGAAAATCTCTGTACCTGCTACAAAATTTTGCTGTGAACCTAAAACTGCTTTAAAAAATAGTTTGTTAAAAAAAAAAAGAGTGGTTCCTGATAGAGGTAAGTGTTTTTATTTTCCTCAGTGACCACAAATTAATTATCTTAAGGTGTTTCACCAATTACTTTCAAAAGAAAGAGTGTATATACATCAGTTCTATTAAAATCAGTGATTATTTCTGAAGGAAGGAAGGAGATGGGAAGGAAAAAGAATAGAGAAAGTTGAGGGGGCAAAATTTTAAAGAGATAAGTATTGTGTGGGTCTGGAACGCACGTGTGTTTCTGTCTGCAGATTAGGAAAAAGCTATAGCAAGAAAAACAAATACCCTTCTTGTGGCCTTTTCTGCTAGCAACATTTTGCATTTTCAACTGCGGACATAAAAGGGAATGACTCACTCTTTGCTTCTTGCCCTAAGGCAGTCTGGGTTGACTAGGGACTGCCTCTGGGAGCAAAGGGCTCTTCCCGACCCTGTGAACTGCCTGCCCTGAGGCTCTTTGCCCTTGCCGTCCACCCCCTGGCTGACCGCCTGAGTCCACCTGCCACCAACCACAAGAGGTCGCCAGGGATCAGGCCAGCTCCAGACAGTCACTGCTGGGTTAGGACCAGCAGAGCCCAGATCCAGGGTGGCCTTGCGGGACGGGCCAGCCATATGTGGCACATGTGCAAACAGCGTGTGAGGGGCTTGAGGAAAACTGCCCGCCTTTCAAAGACACAAGGTTTAGTAGGCAGGAAAGGGATGAGAGGAAACAGGAAATCTTTCTCTAGATATCAAATGGGATATTATTAGTAGGCCGAAAACCAATTATCCTCAAGGAAGAGAGAGAAGCTGAAACAATGGGTGCAGAAGGGAAATTTTTGTGTCGTATAGTCCGAGGCTCAGGACGCGTGAGCAAGCTGAGCGGTAGGATTGCTTCAGGGACGGCTGACTCATCACTTCCAGCGGAGTCGCTTGACAGCGGCCTCAGCCGAGGAATTGGACCAGACACCTTGAGAGAAGTCCCTGGTAATGTGAGTCACTCGGAGAAAATGAAAAGAAGCTGAAGCAAGAGAAAGGAAGCGGAGGAAGGAAGAGGAAAAGGAAAAAAGGAAAAAGCGAAAACCCCGTGACAAGATGGAAGATACGCTCTTTCATAATCAGTCTCCTTGAAGTTCTTGACCAGAATGTTTTAAAGGGCAGGATCCGGCAGTTTGCTCCGTTAAGAGACTGCTATGCTTTGATAGAAGCATTTTTCTATGAATGAATAAGTGAATAAATAAATACAATAGGAAACAGGAATAACTGAATGTTGCTGATAAATTTGAGTTTGTGTCTTAATAATGTATTCATTTATCGAAATATTTGTCACTGTTTCAACCCTCTGAACCCTCACATGGAGTTGCCCAAAAGCGGTGGCAGGGGAGTTCCCACAGGGCAGTGCCCCAAACCATGCCGAGATGGGGCGGGTGGGATTCCAGAGAAAGAAGCACTGAACTCCGGGGTGATCGGTCCAAAGTATTCATTAGGGGGGCTCATAGGGTGCTGAGCAATCCCCTCAACAGACAGAGAAAAGGGGTGTTCTACCTCTGTCTGCAGCGAGGGGTCTGGTATGGAGTTTATGTGATGGTTTAAGGAATTTGGCTCAGGGCCAGGGCCAATTTTCTGTTTAGTACCTAGATACCTTTATCAGTGCCTGGGAATGTTCAAGGCGCTGGTTTGGTTCAGTCCTGGGAAAGCATGCAGCTGGCTGGGTCAGAGTGGTCAAGGCACTCGGTATTTCTCAGGACGGAAACAAAGTGAGGGACGCTGGGGGACCCTACGGTTACTAGAAGAATGTGAGGAATGTATCGTTGTAATCTTATTTTACAGCATTGATAACAGGACTAAATACAGTTATTTCTAGTTGGCAGGTTCAGTGCTGTAAGTGACTTACCCGGAGCCACACGAGAGGTGGAGGCAGGCGGTGATCTCGGGGTAGTCATGTTGGCCCTGTCTTCCAGGCAGAGCTCTGCTCCTCACCCCAGCTCATCTCTTTATGTTATGGCTGGTTCTCAGCCTTGGATGTGCACTGTGTCCTTTGAGGGAGATGCGAAAAGTACTGGTGTCGGGCCTCACCCCAGACCAATTCAACCAGAACACAGGGTTGGAACCTCAGCGTGGGTTTCTAGTAAAAGTTCTTCAGGTGGTTCTAATGAATTGAGGTGGATGACCCCTGATGTAAGCTGTCTTGGATGACTGCACCTTGGTTCTATCAAGACAACCAGGTAAGTCTGAGAGGCTATGAGGCTGCTTTCATGGGATGGGCTGCCGTCCCTTTGCTGTGGTAACTGGCCCCAATCATCCGTAGGGGTCAGCAGTTTCACAGAGAGCCAGGCAGTGCCAGGTGGCATATCCCTGGTGACAGGAAACCTGAGAGAGGAATTGCACCGGTAGGGGACTGCATGTGGCCAAGAACTGGCTCCGATGCTTGGATAGAGAACCCTTTGAGAGGTCGGGGCTTTTGGGGGCGAAAAAGCTGCAGAGCATGGTTGACCAGGTGGAGGATGCAGAAGAACAGGTGTTAAGGGGTGAGCAGGGTTGGAAAGGGGGCGTGGGACTTGAGTGTCAGGCATCAGTGGCCTGAGGGTTAGGACTCAGAGGCCAAAATTGTGTCACACCAGAGTCAGCCGTGTAGGGACTCCAGATGAGTCCATCACGCCAGAGTTGGGAACCCAGGTGCACAGGATCCACAGCTCTGGCATCCCAGAAGGAAGGTGCAAACTCAGAGATGAACACACGGGCTTGGAGAAGCAGGCTGCCCTGGACCGCTCTCCTGCCAGTCTGGGTTGTACGAGGTTACTCCCTGCTTGCCCAACTAGCCTGCTCCCTACTGTATAATTTGTGGGGCCTAGTGCAAAATGAAAATGCTGGGCCCCTTGTTCAAAAAACAGTAAAAAATGGTGTTCAACGTAGTAAAATATAAAGCTTTTCTCTTTCTTCCATGGTCTGACAACTTGTCATGGTAATTTTTATTTGCTATTTAATGTGTTCCTAAGTAAAGAAAAATTGAAAATTTATATTATTAGCATTAATTTTACTGTTCAACTCCATATTGTGCAATGCCAGTTGTAAATGCAAATATAAGAGGCATTCAACTCATATACAGAGTCACTGAAATTATATACCATTTTGTATTTTGTAGCTCATGCATACATATGTATTTTGTTCTTACAAGAACAGTGGAAACAGTGCACAAAAGTAACTCAGCTGCTTTTAATTCACTTCTTGGTATGTGTGCATTCCACTGACACTCTCCATCTTTGCCTTAATGAGGAGTGAGAAAGGATTGAAAGGAAAAGGAAGCATGGTTGCCCTCTCTCTTCCTTTTCTTTTACGTCATCATTTGTAGTTGAAACGGTTGGAAGTAACAGGCAGTAACATGAGTAAGTAACACAGGGACATGGTGGGGTTCCTTGGCCATTTGTGTTTCTTAGAACATCATTGCTTTCTTTCTCTAAACAAGTTCTTGTTTGAAGGGACAGTGTGGCCTCTTAGGGCTGACAGCACTCCTGCATACTCAGTAGTAGACGTAACATGCTCATCTTGTTCTCACTTGAAGCCTTGCTGATGCTTCCTGGATCCACGGGAATTCTGTGCTTGTGCGGCATCGAGAACATGCCATGCTAATGGGGCAGCAACGACCTACAGGAACATGCATATGGAGCATATTGCCGCTGCTTAGGTACATGCTCCAAAACACAAGCTCAAAGATAAAATTAAGAATTTCTAGGTAGGAACTGCAGCACATTGAATCACACACAGGACCCTTCCAAAGGCAGGGACCTGTCCCTGTGCAACTGCGCAGGTTGTGTGTCCTGCTGAAAAGACAGGAGTTGGGAACTAGGCTTGTGCTTTGTAACCAAGCATGATTTCCTTTTGGTTTTATTTTAATTTAGATTTTTAAAATTGAGGAGCTTATTTTATTTAGAAATGTTATCACTTCTGTAATTAACCTCACACTACAAGCGAATCAGTTCCTGCCTGGATTAATTTGAACAGGGGAATACAGAGCTGGGTGAGGAGTAGGATTAGCAGCTGGAGAAGTCAGAAACCCTTGAAGAGCTGTCAATCAGGCTCGGTGGATGCAGCTGAGGGAGAAGCCAAATGCCTAGGTACCAGATCTGGAATGCCATTGCAAGAATGGGCAAGCCTCCGAGGCTGGGAGACCCAGCCAGGTAGGGTGGATGGGGAGGAAAGGGGATGCAACAGCCAGGGGGAAGGCAGACCACAGACCCTGGGGAGTTTCAGCAGAGGGAGCCCATAGTTGTCCTGGTGGTGGGCTGAGTGGGATGCCTGGGGAGCCTAGGATGGTCATGGCAGGCATCCAGGCTGGTGGAATCACAGGGCGACTTCATTACTGGCAGTAGGTTTAAAGGATAGGACACTAGTTTCTGGGGAACTGAGAATAGAAAATCAGGCAAGGCCGACTCCAGCTCCCAGAGGAACTAGAGGAGATGAAGGCAGGGATTCTAGAGCCCTGGGGACAACCAACATGGACATTGGTAGACAAGACACTTTTTTTTTTTTTTTGTTTGAGACAGAGTCTCACTCTTTTGCTCACACTAGAGTGAGTGCCGTGGCATCATCCTAGCTCACAGCAACCTCAAACTCCTGGGCTCAAGTGATCCTCCTGCCTCAGCCTCCCGAGTAGCTGGGACTACAGGTATGTGCCACCATGCCCGGCTAATATTTTTCTATATATTTTTAGTTGTCCAATTAATTTCTTTCTAATTTTAGTAGAGACGGGGCCTCTCTCTTGCTCAGGCTGGTCTCGAACTCCTGAGCTCAAACAATCCGCCCGCCTCGGCCTCCCAGAGAGCTAGGATTACAGGCATGAGCCATCGTGCCCGGCCGTCAAGACACGTTTTTGCTGTAAGAAATAAAGCAAGGAGTCCCAGCACTGGATCTGGCACCCAAGGTTGGGGCAGGAGCACCCCCAGGTCCAACAGATTGAGTCCCTGAGGTCCAGTGGTCCTTTTATTTCTCTGACCACAGAATCAGTCCTGGGGCCTGAGTCGGGGCAAAGGAGCCCCAGCTGGGGGTTTGGAAAGACAGGCGTGGGGAGCCTGAGGAGTTGTTATTTTATGTGCACCATTTCTGCTGGAATGCATTGATTTGCTCCCTGATTTCTGTTTTGTATATGGGAAAAAACAGCACATTAGCCTTTTGCTGAGCAGAACGTGGTTGCAAATGATCCTGAAACATTTCTTCATGTTAGCCTATCACGCAATTCTAGGGGCTTGGAATTCACCTGATTCTGCACTGGTCCTTTTTCCTTAGGAGTCCTCGCACAAAAATACACAGGGCAAACTGTTTAAAATCAACCAACTACAAATAAATAGGCAAACCTACATATTGGAGTCCACGGGCAAGCATTACATAGCACAGTAGTTTCTAAATTATAGCCCGTGCTCAATCAAATGGCTTGTCTCTCAGCAGGCTGAGCACAGGTAATGTGACCTGTCACATTTCCAGCAGCTCTGACAGAGCCAAGGTGATGTGATTCCCCATCACCAGAGGCTGGAGTCACTTCAGGACTCACTGCGGTTCTGAATACTCCAACCTGCAAAAAATTGCGCTTCCTCTGAACCAAGAGCCCAAAGTTATCTTGTTACAGGGCACATGGCTGATAGGCTGATGTGTGTGGGTCTGTGTGCCTGTGTGATTAGGGAGCCTATGTTTCCAACGATGACTTTAGTTAGTGACTGAACGTTTGTATTATTAACATATTGTCCTTTGGCTTCTGAATCATGACTTCTGCTGTGTCTGTTTCTAGGCTCTTCCTTTCCATAATCTGTGAATTTTTGTACATCTTTGGGAAACCCAAACACCAGCCCTTCTCTAATATGGGAAAAGGAAAGGGCAGGCAGTTTGAATGCTTTGGCATTTCCCTGAAGTGGTAGGTAGATCTAATCTGGTAACTTAGTTTCGCATGTATAATTAATCGGCAGCATGTTTGCAGCTCCTACTAAGCTGCCTGATTTACATAGTGAAGCTAGCAGACGCGGGGCTGGTCTGTCAGCCAATGAGAATTCTCGAGGAGGGACAGCACAAGGTCAGAATAAAGATCGGAATGAAGATTGTGTCTTGACAGGCCTTGAAGGGAAGTGAAAATAACCAGGCTTTGATTTGCACCTATGGTCACTGCAGGCTCCAAAAGATGTCATTTCTAGATATTTCCTGTGTTTTTCTTTGGAGTCACAATACGTCAGGCTCAGCTAAATGAAGAACTAAATTAAAGCTGTCACTTCAGCTCATAAATAACAGATGTCTAATGCATTTAATTATTTATAGTCTTGAATCTTTCAAAAATGAAAATGACTACACGCATTTTTAATGCAGTTCTTGGTAATTTGCCGCCTGACTGATAAGATTTGCCGATAATCCTGGCTTGCAAACATGAAAAATAAAACAGAGACTGACTCGTTTATTTCCCGAGACTGCTTTTTTGCTCCCTTGTGGCTTTAACAAAATTTAAATTAAAGTGAAATCTAATCACAACAAAATGATGTTCATATACTCATGTTAATAATTGAGTTCCCCAAGATCATGAGGTAGGTACTAAAATGCCAGAGATTTTTGCACTGCCTGGAAAGTCAAATTGCCTAATCCTTCTCCCAGGCGCCTCCTGGTGGGCAGGCTGTGACTACATCGATCAGGGTATAATAGAGAAAACGTAAGACACATGGCCCCTGAGCGTGACTCCCAGATCATGTCAAGTTTGGCTAAGTATGGTTAAAAAGGCCATTGTAATTTTAGTTACACCAGGAAGTGCCCTTCTTCCTCAGAATATTTCTCTCTTTTCATTTGGGTGCAAAATCTTTCAGGTCTCTGTTAAGGCTTCAAAATGACTTAAACTCACAATAAGGAATGTCAATGTCAGTTTCTGAGAGTAGTTTTTTTTTTTTTTTAAAAAGAGAGAGGATACAAGTAAGATGCCTTGATTAGTTGAGTAGTTACTTTCTTGGTGGTCAAAGATAAACATTTGCTTTTGGTCTAGTGTTGTAATGAAAAGTGAATCAATTTTGGAGGTCATGAAAACCTAGATTTGAATCCTGCCTGTAACAGTTGTAAGCTAGTGTTTGTAAGTTATTGAAAATCTCTAGGGCTCAGTTTTTTTATTTCTACAATGGACATAATCATACCTGCCTCCCAGGGATGTTGTAAAGACTAAATAAGGCAACACAGGTAAAACACCTGTAGTTAGCAGGTATACTATAAATGTTAAGGATACATGTTGTCTGGCAGGGAGAGAAAAGCAACAAATGGCTCATTAGCGGAAATAATTATATGAGTTGTTTCCTGAGATTCTTTTCAGCTAGGAGTCTACATCCACTGCTCCCTAACCCTGCTATTTTACTTTTGCAGAAATCTTCATCGGCTTCTCAGTTCTGCTCAGGGCTTCTCTTTGTGAATTCTCTGTTAGTCACTACTGCTCAAATGTGTGCTTTGGAGCAAGGCTGTCCGTCCCCTCTGCTGAGAAAGACCCTGTCCTCAGCCTGTCCATAGTCTTGTGTAACACTGATGGGTCACTGGCACATCTCAGAATCCATGGCATGTACTCCAGAGGCTCCGAGGTGGCCAGATGCCAGCAGAGACCATGTGAAAGTCCCAGGAAAATACAGGGGCTGGTGGGGACTGTAGTAAAATGGAGAGGCCATGGCTGTCTGCAATGGTGCAACTGCTTGTTCTCAGCTCCAGATGACGGTTGCCATGCATGGACATGGACCCAGCATCGCCAGGTCTTTAGATTTTTCAAGAAAAGCCAGACACTAAGATATTTACATGAAAACTTCCAAATTTTAATGGTGGCAAGCTGTTCACTTTAAACAGAAGACAATAAAATCTGTGAGTATGGATACTGTGCTATCCAAACAAAGCAGGCCCTTAGGTTTTCAGTTCCGATTTATGGGCCTAAAGTGTTTCATTGGCCAGAACTTCTTCCTGGGTGACATTTATCTGTCAGGGGTCTTTGAACCCCTGGGGAGCAACTATAATTTCTCCTTCAGCAGCTATAAAGATTTTCTTCCTTCTCTCATGTGGCTCATGACATTTTGATATAGTCATTTGGTTGCTGTAGTGATATTCATATCTATTTTGTGACCATGAAAATAACTATTGAACTTAAAAAAAGGTCAAGTGTTGTCCCTAATCCTCACTCCATCCCTGACTTGAAACCCCTATCATCCTCCTATACTTGTATCTCATCCTCTCCCCAGAGGTGAGAGGAGTTCAGAAAGGAGATGAGAATGTCTGTAGTGCACAAATCTTGGTGATAAAAAGGCTTGCATTTATTTTTATTTTTATTTATTTATTTATTTATTTTTGAGTCTCACTCTTTTTGTCCGGGCTAGAGTGCCGTGGCATCATCCTAGCTCACAGCAACCTCAAACTCCTGGGCTCAAGTGATCCTTTTGCATCAGCCTCCTGAGTAGCTGGCGCTACAGGCATGCGCCACCATGTCTGGCTAATTTTTTTTTCTATATATTTTTAGTTGTCCAATTAATTTCTTTCTAATTTTAGTTGAGACGGGGTCTTGCTCTTGCTCGGCTGGTCTTGAACTCCTGACCTCGAACGATCCGCCTGCCTGGGCCTCCCAGAGTGCTAGGATTACAGGCATGAGCCATGGCGCCCGGCCAAGGCTTGCATTTTAATGGTTTAAATTTTAGGTCCTGTGAAATGTACCAATGTTAAAAAAAATTATCCTTCTTAAGATCTTGAAGAAATGGGTGTTTTTAACCCTATTTCCTTCTGGCAGAGGCTGTCCCTCAGAGACTGGGATATGATACGTTCATAATCCCTTATCCCAAAACTTGGGGCAGGTAGGTTTTGGAATTTAGAATTGTTTGAGTTTCGGAAACGTAACACATATATCATGGAACATCTCCAGTAGAGCCTGGGCTAGCATCTCATAATCAAATAGACCAATATTTCTATAGCAAAATACAAATAGTCATACTAAGTGGGATAAATAAAGGTCATGAACAGTCACAGGTCAGTTCAGGTCAGGTTTTCATGCCAAGTGAATTGTAGAAAATTACAGAAAAGATTCCGGTTTTCAGAGATTTTTGGATGTTAGAATTAAGGATGAGGGATTATAAATCTGTACATGCATCACAGTTCTGTTGCTGTCCGGTGGTGAGCGCCTCAGCAAGGCTTCTGTGGGAAAATCCCATTTTGATCTTCCTTATGCTAATCCATGCCTCCTTACACTATTACATCTATAGAGTTACACAAGGCAATTTAAATTTTCTCTATTTTCTAAAGTGAAAACATATTTTATAATTGGAAAATATATTAATAATTTCACTTGAAATTTTATAAAAATTTCCTTCTTCGTGCCATCTAACAATGGGTGCTCTGCTTCTCCCCTGCACACACGTCTCCATGGCTCCTGCTCCTGCCCCTCCCCGGCCCTTCCCCTCCAGCATTCTGGATCCATCTGTATTTCTCCTTCACAATAGTTCTATTACTACAGAGCTCCTTCTCTGTGCTAGGCACTGTGCTGGCTCATGT
The DNA here is from genome assembly GCA_963575035.1 of Avahi laniger. Lineage (NCBI taxonomy): Eukaryota > Metazoa > Chordata > Mammalia > Primates > Indriidae > Avahi > Avahi laniger. The sequence continues at coordinate 11,546 of CAUYSK010087313.1, read as the reverse complement.
ACCAAGTTCCCTGCAAAGACTAGTTGCTGAATAAATGTTTATCTCTTTCTACTGTCCGCACTGACTTCTCATGTAGAATAAATCACATTTTATCCTTTCCATGTGAGATTGTGTTGTTAGGGCACAGAATATCTCCTAGCTACCTAGTCTTTTGCAGTGGTGGGAGTTGGGTGAGGGAGAATGTGCACATAGCCCCTTGCACCTGCCCTAAGCCTCCCCAAAGGTGTCTGCCCACAGGGGCGTGGCCAGGAACAAAGGACAATTGGGATTCTGCTGCAGTCTAACTCCTATCAGGCTGTGGAATTTCCCCTGGATAACTTGGTCTGATGCATTTAGGCAAGGACTTCTACTCTAGGCTGGGGACATAGAAACTAGAAAATGGAAAGGGAAATACCTTCTTTGGAATCTGAGTTTGCACTGAAACCTTGGTAGCATATGCAGATTACTGTTGTGGCTGTTTAATTGTGATTCTCCCTTGCCTGAAAGATCCAGCCCTCTTCAATTGTGCCTGATTCTTTGCAGCTAGAGTTTGGGCTTTGCTGGTGGCTACTCCCTCCCCACACTCTAAGGCTGTGGACAGTCTGGCTCAAGATGTTTCAACCCTCCCAAATTGGAGGGAAAATAAAAGTCCCAGTCCCTTAGACACAAATTGGTTGTATTAATATCTTAGGGCTGCTATATAAATTACCGGAAACTGGGTGGCTTAAAACAATAGAAATGTGCTGGCTGGCAGTTGAGGAAGCCATAAGTCAGAAATCAAGTTGTTGGCAGGGTTTGTCTCTCCTAGAGGTTCTGAGGAAGAGACAGTCCCCTGACTGTCTCCCAGCTTCTGGTGGTTGCTGGCAACACTTGGTGCTCTTTGGCTTGTGAATGCATCACTCCAATCTCTGCTTTTGTTTTCACATCACCTTTGTGGTGTTTCTGTGTGTTGTTTTCTGTTTCTTATTAGGACACTCTCATTGGATTTAGGGCCCACCCTAATTCAGTATGATCTCATCTTGATCTTTATTTTAATTATATCTGCAAAGAACCTATTTCCAAATAAGATCCCATTCTGAGGTCCCGGAAGGACATGGATTTTTGGAAGATAATATTCAATCCACTACAGTGGTCAACCTAGCATGATCCTCCTTTCCTCTGAAAGTCAATCCCTCAACCACTTGGCAATGTTATCATGCATTATAAAATACCTTACCATTTGCAACGGCTTTTATTTCTGGTATCTAATTTAAGCCCCTCCCTGTGAAACAACTGTGTGGACATTACCTTTTCTAAATTTCACCTGTAGTATATGAATATATATATAAAACAAATGATTTGATCAAGGTAAGTTGCAGAGCCTGGACTAGAACCCACATCCTCCTGATTCTCAGAAAGCAATGCACTATAGAGGAATAAGCAAAAAATCCAGAAAATGATATTCTTGCTTGTTCCTCTTCCCTTTTGGGATGTGTGCTGGGGGATGGGAGGATGTGCATTTCTTTTAATTTTGTGTGTGACAATCACATTCAGTTACTGTGGGGTAAGATCACTGAAGGTTTGACAAAAAATGCAGCTGTAGAAACTTCTCTTATCCCCACTCCCTTATCTCCCTGTAATGAGGCTACGTTCATCACTCCCCCACCCCAGGTCCACTCCCATGCAGGAGCTGTGCTGCTGCTCAGAAAACCTGGGCTTGACTCAGTGTTCCAGAGTGTCGCGACCACATCCCCGAAGCCCCCTCCTCAATGTAAGGGCCAGGCTCTGCAGACTGCCCACGGGAATGGCAGCAAGCTTCCTAACACTTGGCCCCTCGTGGAGGGGGTTATTCATGGGTAAACTGAGGCTGCTGAGGTTGAGCCTTCTTAATGAAAATGAGAACTTTCCCAACACATTAGATATTCTAATGTGACATACAGAATGAGACCATTTATAAAGCACACACACAAAAATCACATGCTCAGCTGTATGCCTGAGCAACTTTTGGCTCCAAAGCAGTGTTTTGAAGTGGAAAGAGCAGACTTGGAAATGGGAAATGCAGGTGTTCTGGGATGAAATTTGTCCCCCCATCCAAATTCATAGGTTGAAGCCCCAACCCCCAGTACCTGACAATGTGACTGTATTTGGAAAAAGGGCCTTTAAGACATAATTAAGTTAGAAAGAGGTTGTTAGGTGGGCTCTAGTCCAATCTGACTGGTGTCCTTATAAGAAGAGGAAATTTGGACACACAAAATGGAGAAAGCAACCCTGCCAGCACCCTGATCTTGAACTTCTGGCCACCAGAACTATGAGAAAATAACCTTCTGTTGTTTAAGCTGCCCAGTCTGGGGTATTTTGTTATGGTAGCCCTAGCAGACTAATACAGCAGGTGTTGACATTTATTTACAGTGTATTCCTTGACTTCTTTGGGCTTATAATCTCCTCTCTGGGGATCTCTTTTTTCTACTTCACCTGACATAATGTTTTCTGGAGATTTTTTGTGTAATTTAAATTCCATCCAAGTAAAAGTGTAATAATTACAAAATCCATCATCCGTGTGCTTTGATCCCAGAACAGCATCAGACTGAAAAAATATTGATCCGCATAGCTGGAGAATAGCTCAGGCCCTTTGATTGCGTGTCTTAGACACCACGGAGAGGACACCATCAAGACCCCCGGTTTGCCTGCTCTTGTCCCTCTTGCTCTGCCACTTCCCCACTGCTCAGGCAGGAAGGCCTGACAGTGGTCAGGCTGGAGTCTTCTTTAGAGTGCTGCGTGGTGGAAGGATGTGGACACACAAAGACCTTAAATGTGACGGGCAAGTGTTACTAGGTTGGAGACCGGAGAGTTGCTCTTGGCCCAAACCGTGGGGGTGGTAGATGGTCATGGCCACAGCCTCAGGCCACATCCACCTGGCCAAATCTGAGACTCTCCAAGTGTGGAGAATATAAACCCTCTGCTTCCCAGGGTGTCAGAGAAGCTGCACATTGCAGTTCTGCTGTGGTTTACAGGAGCTCCTTGGGCTCCTGACTTCTTTAGTGCTGAAAGGAAAAAACACTTCCAGGAAAAGCATCATTTCCAGTTGTACTGGTAGATCAGTGGTTCACAAAGAGTAGAGGGAAGTTGCCTCCCTAAGCCCAACCCTACTTCCAGAGACATTTGGCTTATCCAGAGACTACTGAAGTGGGGAGGTGCTACTGGCATCTAGTGGGGGGGAGGCGAGGGCTGCTGCTGAGCATTCTGCGGTGCACAGGGCAGCGCCCCCCAACACAGAGTGATCGCCTCCCGGCATCAAGAACGGTGAGGTTGAGAAACCCTGCAGCAGACCGTCCTGGGCATCTCCTGTCACCACAAGCCCTCACCCCCTGCCTCCTAACCTCAGCTCAGCATAGTTCTGTCCTAGACCTCTCCCAAGATCCGGGCATCAACTTCTGAGGAAGGAAATATGCTATTTCTGGCAGGGTAGATGGGAGCTTGAAATTAAGAAATTCTGATCGAGGGTTGGAGAGAAAAGGGAGGTCAGAGCTGTTTGATTTCTTTGCTATTAAAAATGGGAAGTAGGGTTTAAAGAATGAAGAGGAACAAAGGGCACATATGCTAAGAGGATCATCGTACATGAATAAAATGCAGTTCGAGCCCCAAAGCAGGGAACTGAAACAGGCTGTAAATAAATGGCATCCATTTCCAAATGAAAAGAGGACAGCGGGTCCCATCAGCTCTGAAAAGCGTGTTGACTTGGCAAACAGATTTCACATTGACATTTCCCAGCGACCACAGGAATGACAAAGGCAGTAAAATACCAAAAAACAATCTGATCCCAGCGGCGGAGGTACCGCTTTAACGATATTTTTGCACCAGTGTGGGGTTTCGCAGTGCTGCGTTGGTGAGACGCTGCCCTTTCCAAACTTCCATGGAAATATTTTCCATCATTTTGACATTTCATTTAAAATGAAATATAGGAGATATTAAAAATTCATGTTCATGACAGGTATTATTTGTTTGACTTTGAAATATACAGTGAACACACTGTTAATGAACAGTGAGGGAAGTGTCAGTATTGTGTGCGCGTGCATATTCATGGGCTGCTTCCTGACTTCAGAAGAGAACAATTGCAGAATCAAAGAGGGCTGACCTTTTATGGTGGTAAAATCCATGTGTGTGTGGTTATGAATAATTGAATATGGAATAATAAAAATGACCCTTTTTTGGGGTAGTTCAGGTAAAAGCAAAATGCCACGACTTTATCCTAGAAACACGAACCTCAATTATTTCTGAATTTGCATGAATTACATGAATATTTCCCTTGAATCATTACTGGGATGCAATCACATTAATTCATCCAACTGCCAGCATGCCATCTGTGTTTCTCTGTCGTCTTTCCTCCGCCCCGAGGACTGTGCGATCCTCGGGCTTGGAGGGAAAATGTTTCCTTCCTTTGTAGCCTCTATTCTCCTGCCATTTAGACTCCGTGAGGAAATTGCTTTTTCCTAAGCTGGGAGGCACTTTGTTATGGTTTGAATGTGTTCTCCAAAGTTCATGTGTTGGAAACTTAATTCCCAATGCAACAGTGTTGGGAGATGGGGCCTAAGGAGAGGCGATCGGGTCACGGGGGCTCTGCCTTCATGAATAGATGAGTGTCGTCATCTAGGGAGTGGGTTGGTTACGACGTGAGTGGGTTTGCTATAAAATCGAGTTTGGCTCCCTCTTTTGCTTTAGCTCTCCTGGCCTTCCGCTTTCTGCCATGGGATGACGCAGCAAGAAGGCCCTCGCCAAATACGGGGCCCTTGACCTTGGACTTCCCAGCCTTTTGAACTGTAAGAAATAAATTGCTTTTCATTATAAATTTTCCCAGTCTGTGATATTCAGTTATGGCAATACAAACAGACTAAGACACACTTTTTCTACATTGTTCTGGGTGAAGGGAAGGAAAAGGACTGTGCTGTGTCTATAACCATTAGCACAAGAGAAGGAAGTGATGTCAGGTGGAGCCACTATAAGAAAATGAGAGGAACCGGTGGGAAGCAGAACCTATTTCCTCTGTTAGTAAGACCAGAGAGGGTAGGCTCCTATTTTCTTTTATTCAAAAAATGTAATCAATTTTATTATTATTACTTAAAAAAATAAGATGTTGAACTGTTGTATTCTTGAGTTTTCCATCATGTAGGATTCTATGAACACAGTTCACACCCCAATTTTGTCACTGATTGCCTGTGTACATTAAATTAGAGTTTCCTTTATTCACACACCTTTCCCGAATGCCTGCCACGTGCCAGGCACAGGGTAGAGACAGGTTCTGGGCCTCACCGGCCCCACAGTCTAGCGGAGGAAGACAAATCAGGAACTAGCAGTTATGAGTGACGAGCAACGCTAATGGGGAGGGCGGGTCGCTGCAGGTGCACGAAACAGGGAACCAACCTGCTCTGCAAGTTCCGACAGAGGCTCCCGGAGAGCTCGAAGGAGGAGTGGGAGTTGGCCCAGCAGAGGAAGTAGCAGATGTGAGGGCCTGCGGAGAGATACCTGTCTGCAGTGACCTCCCGGCTGCCACCAGGGTAACAATAGCAGGGAAACACTGAGAGAAATCAGGTCTCAGAGATGAAGCACAGTGCGATTCAGGAGGCCTGGGTTCTAGTGTCGGTTCTGCCATGTATTAAGGAACAGAGAGGTTGTGAGATTTGTTGGAGATCACACAGTCTGTTGCCTCATTCGTAGTTTGCTGTGAGGAGTGGGGTGCGGTGGGGCATGAAGGGTTTGGAGTTGGATTGAATTTGAAATTCTGCCTTTGAATACTTGATAATCTTTTATATGTGTGCATGTATCTAAAGGATATTATAGTTTAATATTAATGCTTTTTCACCGCCCATAAGATTTTCTTTTAAAATTATGCACCTCATGAGCTATGCCACTAGAAAATGAGCTCTACAAGAAAAGGAACTTTGTCCTTGTCCATTGCCTAGGAGAGTTCAAGGCATATAGTGAGCATCTAATGAATGAGGCTGAATGAACAAATAAATGTTATTAAAATTAACAACTTACCTGTCAGTTAACATCATAACGAGGAAAGCCAGTTGAGCACAATTTAAGGGACATGAACCAGCCTTGGATTCTCTCCTCTGGAGGAAGGCATGCATGGGGACAAGGAGCCAGAGGGCAATCTGGGGATGTGGCCTCTAGTCCCAATGCCACCTGACTGTGGTGGGGCAGACATCTTCCTTTGCCTCCCAGATCATTCTCCACCCTTGCCCACCCTACTCAATCCCAGGAGATTGCTCTGCCTTCCTCCAGAGGAGAGAATCCGAGTTCACAGCACCTGGTCTCAAGCCACCTGTGAGCTCATGATTTTTGATCCCTGAATCTCAAAGATTTCTGGCTAGAGAACAAAATTTTGGTTAGATATGTCATTTATCCATTTACTACCCCAGCACATCTTCAACATGGACCATTGAAAGTTGACTGCTGTATACACAATAACTGATTCTCCTGATCATTAAATCTAGTTGACTACCGCATACACCATAACTGATTCTCCTGACCATTAAATCTGAGAATTTTTTCCTTTGCTCTAACTGCAAGGTGATTTTTGATACAGAACAACTGATTATGTACTCTAGCTGCATGCGTCAGCATGCTGATTATGTGAAATCTCGTAAGGAATTATAGTCAATGCCAATCATTGTGTAAGTGAAGGTCAAATTTTACAACTTCTATTGGTGTCATCAGCATTTTTAGGATAAATCTTTGAAACACACAAATTAATATTGGGATACATGTCAGCACTGAAGGCATCTTTGAGAAATCAAATGCCAGTGGACTACATAAGAGAGAGCGTGGGAGAGAGAGAAAAATACCAGAATCCCCTGGTGCACAAAATTGTTGGTTTAAACTACAAGGACTATGATCAGTCAGCTCTTTAAAAGTGCTAAATGAAGCTTAGATATATGAGTTAGTAAAAAATACTTCCAAGTTTTAAATCTTCAGTCAGCGAGCAGCTGTGGAGAAAGATGAATGCACATGTATGTGCATGAGCAGTACACGCACACACACAATACATGCAATGCACATGTATACACACACACAGGTACATTGCTGGAGCTCCACTTAAAATTACAGCTGAGACTGCATTTGTAGAGGCAATATATTCATATATAATATGGTGATTAAAAGCAGTTTGTCTGGACTAAGACAGGCCTGGATTCAAATCCTGGATCTACCACTTATTAGCTGTGTGACATTTTTGAGCCTCAATTTCCCTCCTTTGTGAAACAACGATAATAATAGTACTATTTACCTCATAGGATTTGCGTCAGCTAGCTTTTGCTACAGTAATGCTGCATAACAAATAACCAAAAAATGTCAAAGGCATAGAACAACAAGCATTATTGCTGGTGCATCTGGAGTCACATGGATTTGGCTAGGCAAATTTGCTGATCTTGACTGGGCTTGGTCACTTTTCTGGATATTGAGTGGCTATTAATTAATCTGGGATGACTCAGGTGACTGGTTGTGCTCCAGGTGTCTTTCATCTGCCAGCAGGCTAGTCTGGGCATAGTCTCACGGTGATGGCAGTACGCAGGCACAGAAGTAATTTTCAAGCCTCTGATTGCTTTATAGTTGCTGATACTCTATTGGTCAAGGCTATCACATGGCTGAGCCTTAAGTCAGAATAGGGAAACAATGCATAGTTAAATGCAAAGAATGTGGATGGATACAAGGAGAGATGAAGAATTGGGGCTATTGATGCAGTCAATCTACTGCAGGATAATGAGGTTTAGGTGAGATAATATTCAGCAGGTGCTCAGCACTTGGTAATCATTTAGTAAGTGGCAGTAGTTGTCATTATTATTATTCCCTATTTACATCACAACTAGCATCTATCAAGATTTTAAGCTTTTCAGCTGGTTTTTGTATGCTACTTTATAAGCTTATAGAAATTCTTGCTTTAAAGCAGAATGAAGGGATTGGGGTTCAAAGCCTGGCTATGAAACCTACTCTTAATACACCCTCGCTGTGTTACGTGGTGGAAAGGAATGTTTGCTGAGCCAGAGAGACCCTGGTTAAATACTGACTTTGACTACTTCTGTCCTGTGACCTTGTGTATTTACTGCTCCTCAGTCTCCTTGGCTGCAAAATGCTGATAATTGTACTTGTTCTGCTGGGTTTTTGTGAAGATTAAATAAGAAAAATATGTTTTATATCTATCTCAACATTTGTCACACAGTGTTCAGTAAATGGTAGCTATTATTATTTATAACTTTAGTAACGTATGTTTGTAGAAAAATTAGAAAAACAATTACCCCAATTCTATTATATAAAGATAGTAGCTATTCACATGTTAATTACTTTACCATAATTTTATATGTATATATTTCCAGAATTAGAACTAGATTACTTATGCTATTCTATAAATCATTTTCCTCATTAATAAAACATGACAACAATTTCTTTATGTATTCATCTGTCAACGAACACTGAGGTTGCTTCCATGTCTTGGCTGTTGTGAAAAATGCTGCAATGAACATGGGAGTGAAGATATCTGATTTTGTTTACTTTGGATATATACCCAGAAGTGGGATTGCTAGATCATATGGTAGTTCTATTTTTAACTGTTTGAGGACACTCCATGCCAATTTACACTCCCACCAACCGTGCACAAGGGTTCTCTTTTCTCTACAACTTCACCAGCACTTGTCTTTTGATAATAGCTATCTTATCAGGTGTGGAGGTGATATCTCACTGTGGTTTTAATTTGCCTTTCCTTCATGATTAGTGATGTTGATTGAACACGTTTTCATGTACCTCTTTGCTATTTTTATGTTTTCTTTGGAAAAATATCTATTCAGATCTTTTGCCCATTTTTAATTGGCTTTTTTTTTCCTGTTGAGTTGTGTGAGTTCCATATACATTAATATTTTGGATATTAATCCTTTATCTGATATATGATTTGCAAATATTCTCTCCCATTCCATAGGTTGCCTTTTCATTTTGCTGATTGTTTCCTTTGCTGTGCAGAAGCTTTTTAGTTTGATGTGGTCTCACTTGTCTATTTTTGCTTCTGTTGCTTGTGCTTTTGGCGTCATATCTGAACAATCATTGCCAAGACCATGTCAGGGAGCTTTTCCCTTATTTTTCTAAATTGTGGTGTACATATATACAATGGAATATGATTAATTCATAAAAAGAAGGAAATTCTGCCATTTGTGACAACATGAATTAATTTGGAGGACATTATGCTACGTAAAATAAGTCAGAGAAAGACAAATACTATATGTTCTCATTTATAGGTGGAATCTAAATACGTTGAACTCATAGAAATGGAGAGTAGAATGATAGTTGCCAAGGGTTGGGGTGGGGATGAAGAAAATGGAGATAAGTTGGTTAAAGGGTACATACTTTCAGTTATAAGATGAACAAGTTCTAGGGATCTAATGTACAGCATGGTGACTATAGTTAATGATACCATATTGTATATTTGAAATTTGCTAAGAGAGTAGATCTTAAATGATTTCACCATGAAACAAAAGAAAACAAATGGTAATTATGTGAGATGATAAAAGCGTAACTAACTTGATTATGGTAATCATTTCACAATATGTATGTATATAAAATCACCATGTTGTACATTTTAAACTTATAGGATTTTGTCAATTATACTTCAGTGAAGCTGGAAAAAAATAACATGCCATTATTCCATAGGAACAAATATAGATCTACAACAACAATTTTAATAGAGGTATCATATTCCCTATGTTGATATATTCCAATTTATTAAACCAATATCCTATTGTTGAATCTTTAGATTACTTCCAATTTTTAATTATATGAATAACTGCACTGCGAAAAACATCTTTATGCGTGCATCAACTCGTTTCTTTGAGTTAAACTTCTGGAAGTAAAATTGCTAGGTTAAGGGATAGTTACTTTTTAAAAAAACTTTTTTATTGTCAAGTATAACAAACATATAGAAAAATAATACAAAATATAAGTGAGCAGCTCAGTGAATCATCATAAACAAACACTCATGTAATCAAGACTCAGGTCAGGAAACAAAACAGTGCCAGCCCCCCAAAAATACTTCTCTTATGTTCCCTCTCAAACGTCAACCTTTCCTACTCCCCAAAGGTAACCCCTATCCAGACTTTTAACACGCTTTAGATTTGTCTATTTTTGAACTTTATATGAATGGGTTCATATTATATGTATTCTTTTGTTTCTGATTTCTTTCAATCAATACTGTTTGCATGTGTGAGATTCAACCATATTTTTACATAGAAATAGTTCATTCATTTTCATTGTTGTATATTATTTCATTGGCCAAACACATGATTTATCTATTTTACTATTGGACAATTTGGGTCATTACTATTTGGATTCTTAATAATGTTGCACTTTTCATAAGTGTATGTGATTTTTTGGTGTGTATGTGTACACGTTTCTGCTGGCTATATGTCTAGGAGTGGACTTTCAGAATCGTAAGGTTATGTGTATGTTTATCTTTAGTAGATAGTGCTAAACTCTTCCAAGATGATTGTTCTAATTGACACTTCTACCTGCCATATGTGAAAATTCCTGTTTGCTCCACATTCTCTTTAACACTTGACACTAAAAAAATGAGCTATTCTAGTGGGGGCATTGTGGTTTTACTCTGTATTTCTCCAATAACAATGAAATTGAGCACCATTTCATGTATTTGAGCCACTTGGATGTTCTTTCTCGAAATGTACTTATTCAAATCTCCTGCCAGTTTTCTACTGGTTTTTTGAATTTTTAAGAAATTGATTTGTGGGAGTTCTTTTCTTTGTTGAAAAACCTATTACGAATTTATTAATATTTTCCCACATTTTAGTTTGCTTTTGTACTCTCTTCATAGTGTCTTTTGATGAACACAGATTCTGAATTCAAAGGCACTCAAATGTATCATCCTACCTACCCTCCCCTTCACTATTTGTGTTTTTTGGTGTCCTATACAAGAAAACTTTTCCTGACTTGGATAGTGTCTTAGTTCTGGCTGCTGTAACAAAGTGCCATAGACTAGGTGGCTTATAAACAGCAGCATTTATTGTCACAGCTATGGAGGCTGGAAGCTCAAGATCAGGACGCTGGCACGGCTGGGCTCTGACGAGGGCCCTCTTCCCGGTGCAGATGAGGACTGCGTGCTGTATCCTCATATGGAGGGAAGAGGGCTAGAGAGCACTTTCTAAGGGCTCCACCCTCACGAACTAATTACCTCCCAAAGGCCCCACCTTCTAATATCACCACACTGGGCGTTAGGATTTCAACATATCAATTTTGGAGGGACAGAAACATTTAGTCCATAACAGACGACAGCAATCTTCTGTATCGTCTCGTAAAGTTTTTGTTGTTGTTTCGCCTTTCACATTCAGGCTTACGATATACCTAGAATTGAGGTTTTTTTTTTTTTTTTTGAGACAGAGTCTGGCTCTGTTGCCCCTGCTAGAGTGCCGTGGCATCATCTTAGCTCACAGCAACCTCAAACTCCTGGGCTCAAGCGATCCTCCTGCCTCAGCCTCCTGAATAGCTGGGACTACAGGCATAGGCCACCACGCCTGGCTAGTTTTTTCTATATATTTTTA
>CAUYSK010087312.1:0-24020 GCA_963575035.1 Avahi laniger | reverse complement strand
ATTTTAAATTGTCTTTTTGACCTCGAACTAACTTTTGGACATTCCAAAAAAGGCCCTTGGGAATCCAAGAGAAACATATTAGGCTTAATTAGTATGTTAAATTATATGGGGAGCATTGGCAAATAAACCATAACATAACCTCAGCGAGAATGGCCTTTATCAAAAAATCCCAAAACAACAAATACTGACGAGGATGTGGAGAGATAGAAACACTCTTACACTGCTGGTGGGACTGCACATTAGTACAACCTCTGTGGAAAAGAATTTGGAGATACCTCAAAGAGCTAAAAATAGAAATACCATTTGATCTAGCAATCCCACTACTAGGCATCTACCCAAAGGGAAAAAAAAAACACTCTATAATAAAGACATCTGCTGTTTATAGCAGCACAATTCACAATTGCAAAGATGTGGAAACAACCCAAGTGCCCATCAATCCATGAGTGGATTAATAAAATGTGGTACATGTATACCATGGAGTTCTATTCAACTATAAAAAACAATGGTGATCCAGCACCTCTTATATTATTCTGGATAGAGCTGGAGCCCATCCTTCGCAGTGAGGTATCACAAGGATGGAAAAACAAGCACCGCATGTACTCGCCATCAAATTGGCACTAACTGATCAACACTAAGGCGCTCACTTGGTAGTAATATTCACTGGGTGTTGGGGGTTAGACATGAGTAAACTCACAACTAATGGATGGGGTGAGCATTGTATGGGGGAAGGGTACGTCTCTAATCCCGGCTTGGGTGAGGCAAAGTCATACATGTAACCAAAATGTTTGTACCCCAATAATATCCTGAAATAAAAAAAACAAGGTTTAACCTTTTTATAAGTCATATTTGTATGTATGCTATTAAAATGTGTTCCAAAATTGTATGGTATTCCTAAAATCTGATGTGTCTTAGTATATGTTATCAGTCATAGTGCTAATGTTAAATTGTTGTATGCCACAGCAATAACCAAATTTCCTTGTCAATTGCATTATTATCATTATGAACTCTTATCAAGTTTGTAACCATGGTCATTTTAAGTCTCGTTGCCCACAGTTAATTGCTTTATAATGAGGCTTCCTCTAAAAGATCTTTGCAAGTAACTATAACCGTAAAGCGTTGTGTCTTCAAGGAGGTTCATGAAAAGGATAAAAAGATTCTGGCAGGTACCTCTGAAATACAGACCTCTACTGGTGACTTGATGAATTGGACTGGGCAAGAATTTCAAAACTTATAATGAAAAAAACCGAACTCATGAAATTGCTAATCTAACATCAAGCAGAACAAAAATTAATCCCATGGAACTAAACTGATGCAGGGGTGAAATAATTTTTTTTTTACTTTTTTTTATTTGAAACATTGCTGATGCTTTTTGTTTTCCAGATTCAAGAAAAGTCTTTTTTAAGTTATTTATAGCTTACAGCTATTGGGTGAACTATACTTATGTGAGCAAAATGAAAATATTTCCCTTTCTCTCTACCTGATCCCTCCAGAATTCAGAAACTGCTCATGAGTATTCTTATTTTATGATAATACAGTTATTTGCATAAGTTCAATAAGAACCTGCTTTCTTTCATAACAGGACACAATTAGAAATGCTGGTTATTTTATCAAGCCTTTTACTGGAATGTCATATTTTCAGATAGGATCAGACTGCTTTGAGGAATTGAGGTTGACTTTTGTTGAGCCAATAAAATGTCCATTGCAAAAACTTCCCTAAACAATTCCCTTATAGTGTTCTTGACCTTGTGGTAAGTAAGAATGTCACTTTCTGACAGACTCAGGATCTCAAGATATATTAGGGACCTCAAGAAGACAGGAATTCACCAAACTTATACAGATATTATAAAATCAGTATCTGGCTTAGCTCCTAAGCTTTCAGGTTTTGTTTAAAGTCTAATTTTAAATTCCTTATGAAAAAGTCCCAGCAAAGCCAACTTGAAAAGAACCTATATGGCCAATCACTGTTCTTTCTGCACTTTATGCAAATGATCAGATCAAGTATAATAAAACTAAATCTTATTTTGCAAGTAAACTGGTCTGACTATAATTTATCCTTGGTAGAAATGGAGGACTGGAAAGAGAAACATGTTTTAAAAGAAAACTATGGTATACCTGTTATTAGATTCTATTCCTGTCCATTGCTTTTAAGTTTTTCTTATTTGCTTGCAATTTAGACCAAATCCTGAATTCTTTCCTGGTTATAAGTTTTCAAACTAATATTTCCAATTTTAATTCCACCTTTCTGACTTAAAATCATTAGAAATTAAAATTGTGCTTTTCTTAAAGCCCTACAAACTGAAGCTAGATAATTTGATATAAACTTTAGAAGAAATCACTAAAGCAACTTATATATAAACAGACTTCATGCCTGTTGATATATGGCCTACTCATGCATCACTTGATTCAAACTACAATCCAGGAAAACAAATCACTGCCTGACCACTTAAACTGAAGATGCTTCAGAGAGTCTAGAAAAGCTAGTTTATAGACTATTTCAAATATTAATCTTTTTCTTCTGTTTCCATAGAAATGCCTCTTATTGAAGATATGTTTGCCTGCTCTCAAAGAGGCCTAGCTTTGAGAGCTAATCTACAATGCCATCTCCTGAAATGAGACACAACTGTTTAATCGGACTGGCCTATTCCCATAAAAGGGAGACAAGTTTAATGGGATCCTTTGCTTCTCAGCTCTTAACTCGGTCTTTCTCTCCATGGCTGCCAAATCAGGTTCAATGTATGAAACCGTAAAGAAAGTTTCAGCCAGGAAATGTTGGGGCTCAGAAAGTAATACCTTAAAGATTGCTGTTTTGACATGTTGAGAAGCCTTAGAAGTTGCCTCAGAATTAAAATCCTTTTAACCTTGTCTTGTCCTCCTCAGTGTACAGGGAGAGACTCTCTTTGAAATTTTCTTATCTGATCAAGACAGCTTTTTTTCCTAAAGAAATGCAATTGTCTTAAACCCTCTCCTTAGGGATCTCATGAAATAACCAGGGAAGATCAACCATCAGAAAAGAGAAGAGGCTGGGAGTCTTCACTATGTCCACACATAATTTTCATCTATTCTTCTGAGAACAGCTCCAACAGATTAATTATCTGGGGGACTTTATTTGCATAATAAGACAACCTTTGTTCCTGTGCAACTCCACCCCTCACATTCCCATAATACATATTCCTCCCACTTTCTGAGTTCATTTACTTTCCCTAATGATTTGCTGACCCTCAAAAGAATGGTCTACATTTCCTATCTTCCTCCTCTCGTATGAAAAATGGTATACAAGTTTCTATGCTATGCTGGATTATTGGGTAATCATTCTGTGATTTTTCCTCATGCAAGTTAATAAATTTGTATACCTATTCTATCAATCTTCCTTTTATCAGTTGATTTTCAGTGAACCTTCATAGGGTGAAGAAGTTTTCTCTTCCCCCCCATAGCAGACACTTGTCATTGTGAGCTGTCCTTACCGTTCCCTCTACAAGTTCCCTTTTATTCATAATTTCATATTTCCAAGTGCACATGCTCAAGTGTAACTCTATTTTCCAGCAATATGCTAAGAAATACAAAATAGATTTTGTTCATTCTGTGTATCCAGTTAGTTGCAATTCTGAAACAGCAGGAGTGTATACAACTTTGCCAGAAGACCAATTATTAATGACCCAGAAAGGAGGACACAATCATGGAATTGGAAAAAAAAAGTTCTAATCTCAACTCTGTAACTAATTAGCTAGGTAACCTTGGACATGTCATGGATGCCCTCTAGATACAAATGACTTTAAAAAAAAAGGCATTTACCGAGATAGATAACACCCTGTTGTCTTATAGATCTTAAATTGTACTTATTCTCTTATCTTGAGCCTAGAATTTGCAAGGTTTAGTAACTTATTTGTTTGAATTTTGTAGGCGCATTATTTAAGTTTGATGATTAGATAGGCAAATGAGAGCTAAACTGAAATAATAAAATATTAAATAGCATGCCCTAGGAAGAGGACATTAATCATTCAAGGTGATTACTTGACTTTTCCAAAATTATATGATAAACATTACCAGGGAATAATAATTGCTATTCATTTGAAACATAATTTTTTATTGAATAATTAATAATTAATAATAAGTCAAAAAGATATGCTAGAAGACTCAATTTGGGAAAGAGAAAGACATAAAAAGATTTGCATACCTGCATTGAAAAACTCAGTCATTTTAACACAATCTTAACTGCATGCCTGAGAGATTATTCCACAAACATTTGGATAAAGTAATATATATGTAAATGGAATAAAATATAAATATATTGCTTAATAAAAACTTAGAATATTCTGTATAATGTTCTCTCAGTAAATACCAGGAAGTTGTACCTGGACTCTAGATGTCATTGTAGAAACGAAATTAACAGTCATACCTTCCCCACCATTACCATATTTCTTGGACAAAGTTTCTACTTAAAAATTTGCCACTAATTTGCTTTGCAAGTAAATGAAAACTTTCTTCTTTCAAATATTAATATCGTTCATACCATCATTAAGATTGATTTTTACATCTGGATTCATCTTTACAGTTCTCCCTTATTCCCCTTTTCTTTTTCCTCTTCCTTTCCTCAAGTCAAATAGTGTCACCTCTTTCTTCACTATTGCTTCTTACATTCTTTTCTCTATTTATTTGTTTGTTTATTTGTTTTTAGAGATAGGGTCTCACTGTATTACCCAGGCTGGAGTGCAGTGGTGTCATCATAGCTCACTGTAGCCTGAAACTCCTGGGCTCAAATGATCCTCCTGCCTCAGCCTCCCTAGTAGCTGGGACTACAGGCATGAGCCACCATGCCCAGCTAATTTTTTAAAAAAATTTTAGAGATGAGTTCTTGCTATGCTGCCCAGGCTGGTCTTGAACTGATGGCCTAAAGCAATCCTCCTACCTCACCCTTCCTGGGACTACAGTTGTGAGCCACCACATCCAGTCCTTTTCTCTGTTTCTACTGCTGACAATCAAATTGTGGCCCTTGGATATCACTCATCTGAATCACAGAAAGAAAAATAGAGGGCAATAGTGACTAGATTACAAGAGCCTATTAGCCAGCTTCCCTGACTCCAGTTTTTGTCTCTAACTCTTAATATACTTTCAACATTGGCCTCAGAGACTCTAAAACAAAGATGAAATCAGATTATGCCTATGCTCAATGTCGTCAATAAAACAAAACCTAAGTTATTCACTTAAAATTCACTGCTCTCCTCAATATCATTTTATCTTATCCATGCAACCAATTTGTTATCTCTTCTTACAAACCATTCTCAGAATTGACTGCTCAAGTATTCATCAAATTTCATGCTTAGCTACTTTGTCTTGCTCTTTTCAGTCTTCTTCCTAGTACATCTCTCTCTTGCTCATCTCATTGTTTTATTGTCAGATTTCTACTCATTCTCTTTGATCATGTACATCTGTTTATCAATTATCCATTGTCTCAACCATCATAGAAAAATACATTCCTCTCTCTATTCTACAAATTGTCATGGTCTGTTTGTCTGGCTATGTTACAGAAATTAGTGGTGGACACCTTTCATGACACCATGTACACTAACAAAAGTGATGCCTACCAAGGAGCATTTCGTTGAGATCAAGGTTGTCACAGTACAGGATTGCATCCACTGCAGCAAGAGATGTATGTTTCTTATTCTTATGAATGTAATATATACTCAGCAAGCTTTTCTCATCCACCTGGAAGGGGCACATACTCTAAATTCACACAATTTCCCTGTGAATTGGACCAGTCTTATGCAAGGTTGCATTCTTCACTGGAATGTGACTACCTAGAGTGCAGAGATCATTCCCTTTCTTCTATATTTACTTTCCTGAAGCCTAGAAATTCACTTTGTGCTGCTGGTGAATTAAACTTTTGGGAAGAACAAACAAAATTTTAAATTGAAATTATTGAGAATCTAGTTTGAAAGTAGCAAATTTTAAAATTTTCTAGATTCTTTCTCAATATTCTATGGTTTTCTGCAAGAGTAAGCAGGTCTGTAACATTTGCATGAATGTGGGAAATAGAAATTACCATTTCTTCATCTGGTATATGGCATTTGATATGGTGTCCCATGGAGCTAAAATATTAATACCCTCAAAGCATGTGGAACCTTACAGACTAAATGGTGATGCCATTGATAGGAAACTCAGAGAAGATCACCAATAATAAATAACTACCTAATGAGTAAAGATTTATTACTTTCAGATTTTCTCCTCAAATTTTCTTTAAGGAGCATGCAGTTGTTGACTATGGGATGACAGTATTACGGTAACAGGGAAATGACAGTGTCTAAAGCATTTAGCACAATGGTTGGATAAAGATGAAGTGCTGAAACACAGTCCAAAATCAAATATTCATCATAAAAAGTTAACGGTGTCTGTTTGGTGGTGCAGCGTTGGTGTTATCCACTCCGGCTTCGTGAAACCTGGTCAGTCGATTACAGTGGATGTCTATTGCAATCAATTGGAGGACATGATGAAGATGCTTGTGATTAAGCAACAGAGATTGGTCAATAGAAAGGCCAATCCTTTTGCAAGACAGCACTCAATCACATGTTGCACAAACAACGCTGCTCAAACTACAGAAGCTGGACTTGGAAACTCTCTATCATCCACCATATTCACCACACATTGCACCAACTGACTACCACTGCTTCCAGGCTTTGGACCACTTCTTGCAAGGAAAAATAGTCAATTCTCAGCAAGCTGTGGAAAAGGCCTTTCACGATTTCATCACCACTGGCTCTCCCCAGACTTCTTTGCTCTGGCTTAAACAAGCTACCGTTAAGATGGCAAAACTGTGTCTTTTTGTTTGGACAATTGACTCATTTGCCGTTCTGTGGCAAATGTATTTTGCTTTTACTCTGTAAACCTATATCTTGCCTTTACTCTGTAAACCTATCTTGTCCTTCCTCAATAAACTTTGTTTCACATTTGAAAAAAAAAGATGGCAAAACTGTGTCGATAGTTTAGGCACATACTTTGATTAATTGTGCTGCTTCTTGTTTGAGATATAGTAAACTAAACTTTTGATTCTAAATCAGACATTTCATATTTAATGACCTAAGTAAACGGAGGACTTGAAAACTACTATAAACTGACTAGACTTAGCAGACATATCTAGAACAATTCACCCAACAACCACAGAATACGCATTCTTTTCAAGTGCACGTAGAACATTCTCCAGAATACACCATATCTTAGGGCACAAAAGAAGTCTCAAAAAATTTAACAATATTAATAGTATTCAATGTATCTTTAACTAGAGATCAATAACAGAAGGAAAACTGAGAAATTTACAAATATGTAGACATTAAACAAAACACAATTAACCAATAAGCAAAAAAAAAGAGAAATTAGAAAATACTTAGAAATAAATAAAAATGACAACAACATGCTAAATCACAGAAGATGCATCAAAAATAGTGCTAAAAGGTAAATTTATAGTTGTAAATGCTTATTTTAAAAAAGAAAAAAGTTCTCGAATCAATAACCTAACTTTACATTGTAAGGATCTCTAACTGAATCAAACACTACAGAAGGAAGAAAATAACAAATTTAGTAGTAAGGTAAAGAATATAGAAAATGGAAAAATAATAGAAAGAATCAATGAAATAAAAATTTGGTTCTTTGAAAACATCAACAAAATTGATAATTATTTCATTGGACTGACCGGAAAGAAAGAGAGAAAATGCAAATACCTAAAAAATGGTAACATTACAATCTACCATACATACATAAAAAGAATTATAGAGAATACAAAGAAAAATTTTACATTAATCAAAAGATAACCTAAATGAATCCATAATTAGAGAAAAAAAGTAAAACCTCTTGACAAAATGAAGCCCAGAGCAAGATGGCTTCACTGGAAAATTCTACTAAATATTTAATGAAGAATGAAACTATTAATAATACTTCTCAAACTCTTCCAAAAATAGGAGAGGAGGGACTGATTCCTAACCCTTTCTATGGAACCAATATTATTCTGACAGCAAAGCCAGACAAAGACATCACAAAAAGACAACAACAGAAAAATGGATGCACAACTATTAAACAAAACACTAACAAACCAAATTCAGTAGCAAACTAAAAGAATTATCGGTCAAGACCAAGTAGAATTTATCCCAGGAATGCAAAGGTTATTCAATACATGGAAATCAATCAACATAATACATTGTATTGGTAGAACGAAAGAAAAACTACAAGATCATTTCAATTGATGGAAGAAAATGCATTAGAAAATATCCAACTGTCTTTCATGATAATGAACCCTCAACAAATCAGAATAGAATGAAACTTCCTGAAATTGATAAAGGGAATTTATGAAAAAGCCACATCTAATATCATATTCAATGGTGAAAAATTAAAAGCTTTCCCCATAAGATCAGGAATTTCAAACACTTCTATTTAACCTTGTGTATGAAGTATTAATATCATGTCAAAGCAATTAGACAAGAAAAGGAACTAAAAGGCACTCAAATTTGAAAGAAAAAAGTGAAACAATCTCTGAAGTTAGATTACATTATCTTATATATATTTAATCCTAAAGAATTCACAAGGAGCTATTAGAGCTGATAAATGAGTTCAACAAAGTTGCAGAGTACACTATTGATACTCAAATATCACTTGTATTCTGTGCTCTAACAATGAGCAATCCAAAAGGAAATTAGGAAAATAATTCCAATTCCAATTTCAATAGCATTCACAAGAATAAAATATCTAGTAACAAATGTGACCAAGGAGGTGCATGACTTATAGACTAAAATCTGCAAAATACTACTGAAAAAAATTAAATGAGATCTAAATAAATGAAAGACATTTCA
Organism: Avahi laniger; assembly: GCA_963575035.1. Lineage (NCBI taxonomy): Eukaryota > Metazoa > Chordata > Mammalia > Primates > Indriidae > Avahi > Avahi laniger. The sequence goes on along the minus strand of CAUYSK010087312.1, from coordinate 15,192 downwards.
CGTTTATGGTTTAGAACACTTAGTATTGTATAGATATAAATAACTACTCCAAACAATCTACAAATTCTATGCAATCTTTCTCAAAATCCCAATGTCCTCTTTGGCATAAATAAAAAAGCTGATCCTAAAATTCATATGAAATCACAAGGGACCCTGAAAAACTGAAATAATTTGGAAAAAGAACAACAAAGCTGGAAAATTCATACTTCTCAATTTCAAAACTTACTATAATGCAATAGTAATCAAAACAGTATTGCACTGGCATAAAAATAAACATGTAGACCAATAGAATTGAATTAAAAATCCAGAAACAAACCCATATATTTATGATCAATTTATTTTGAAAATGGTATCAAGACCATTCATTTTGGAAAGACTATTCTCTTCAACAAATGGTGCTGGAAAAATTGAATATCAACACACAACAGTATGAAATTGAGCCCTTACTTCATATCATAACACAAAAATTAACTTAAAATGGATCAAAAACTAAAGGTAAAATTCAAAACTATAAAACTCTTGGAAATATAAAAATGAATCTCATTGCTTTGGATTTGGCAATGGTTTCTTAGATATTACACCAAAATCACAGGCAAAAAAATAGATTAATTTGATTTTGTTAAAATTTTAAAAATTTGTACACTGGAGGACATGGTGATGTTAATTTTGTGTGTTCACTTGACTGGACTAAGGGATACTCAGATAGCTGGCGTAATGTTATTTCTGGGTGTGTCTGTGAGAGTGTTTCCAGAAGAGACTGGCATTTAATTCAACAAACTGAGTAAAGAAGATCTACCCTCACCAATGTGGCTGGACATCATCTAATCTGTTGAGAACTGTGATAGCACAAAAAGTTGGAGAAAGGGAAAATTCACTTTCTTTTCTTGAGCTGAGACATCCATTTTCTCCTGCTCTCAAACATCAGGGCTCACGGTTCTTGGGCCTTCAGACTCCATGATGTAACCCAACAGTGCCCGCAGTTCTCAGACCTCCTGCCAGCTTCAGACTGAAAATTTCACCATTGACTACCATGGTTCTTAGGCCTTCAGAATCCAACTGAATTATACTGCCAGCTTTTCAGGTTCTCCAGCTTGCAGATGGCATATCATGGGACTTCTTGCCTCCATAATTGTGTGAGCCAATTCCCATAGTAAATCCCCTTGTTATCTCTCTCTCTCTCTCTCTCTCTCTCTCTGTCTCTCTCTCTCTCCCCCCTTCTCTCTCTCCCCTACTGATTCTGTTAGTCTGGAAAACCCTGATTAATACAGGCAGTATCAAGAGAATGAAAAAGCCACAGAATGGGAGAAAATATTTGTAAATTATATATATGTTAATGAATTAATATCCAGAATATATAAAGTACTATGATAACTCAACAGCAACAACCAAAAAAACCCCACAAAAATGTTTAAAAACAGGCATAATATTTTAATAGACATTTCTCCAAAAAAATGTATAATTGATAAACAAACACAAGAAATGATGCAGAGCATAGTTTATCATTAGAAAAATGCAAGCCCAAACCACAAAAAGATACTGTTTCACACTCGATAGGATGGCTATAATCAAAATTAAAAAAAAAAACAAAAAACAGTGTTGGCAAGGATGTAGAAAAATTGGAGCCTTCCTTGTGTGTAGAAATGTAAAATAATGCAGCTGGTGTGGAAAATAGTTTGGAGAATTACCATATGACTTAGTAATTCCACTCCTAGGAATATTCTCAGAGGAACATAAAAGAGATGTTCAAATAACAACTTTTACACAAATGTTTATAACAACACTATTCACAGCAGCAAAAATGTGGAGATAGCACATATGTCCATCAAATGAATATATAACAAAATGTAGTATATTCATAAAATTGAATATCATTGAGCCATAAAAAGTAATGAAATATTAATACATGCTGAAATATGGATGAACATAAGAGAGAAGGCCCAAATGAAATTCAATATATTTAACAACTGACATAGTGTATCCTTAGACTAAATTGATTCATGACATAAACCAATTAGAAGGTCTTATAGGGTCTTCTACCTAGGATTGAACACCCTTCTCTTGTTGGTCTGTTGTTTGATTTGGCAAGGCTGAAGCTTCCTTTGGTATGTGGAGCCCTGAGGGGTGGGGGTTTAGACTGATTTACAGAAATATGTCAGGAATTCTGACTCCCATCTGGGCTTTTTAAAATCAGCAATGCCCAGACTATGATCTCAATTGTTTCTGATCAATGTATAGACAGAAAAGGACAACCAACAAAGGCTGAGAGAGTAATCTCAGCCAGTTTGTATGAGTCTAGGTTGCCTCATAAAATGTCCAAGGTTTGGTAGGAGAGGTCTGGCTATGAAACTGACCTTAACCCAGCCCCCAGGTCAAGCACCCCCTGCTTCTCCCATACAAATAATACTTGATGTCTGTACTTGATGTTCCTTTTCCCCCATACAGTTGAACCCAGCAATGCTACATGGTTTCTTCTTTGATATGGTAGGTTTGGGAACCCAACACTAAAGAGAGCAGATGTTCACATGCCGTAAGCCACAGCGAAGACAGAGCCTAGGGTTGCATCAATACATTGCTGTGTGCTTTACAGTTTTTGCGTGTTTGTAGGGGGTCCGTCAACCTTTCTTCCCAGAAGGCACATTTCCTCAGGGACTGAGTCGTGGCTCTACCATTCAATCTGCCCCCTCCACAGGAGAGCAGACGTTTCTCTGGATTTCTGGTATTTGATAGCATGTATTTTTAGTGCTTTTGTAGGTTTTTCTCTAACCTTAGAATTTCTATGAATCTTGCTGGGAATTTTTTAGAACTTTTTTTACTTCAAAGAGCTTTTACATAAATCATTTCAATTTTATTTGAAAGTTCAAATGGAACAGCTAAAATAAAACAAACGGCCTTTCCTTGATAGCAATGTTAGTAGAAATGTTTCTTTCAGCGGCCTAATTACTTTACAGCTTTAAAAAATGTGGTTCTTAATGGCAAAGTTATTATTGCACATTTATTAGAACAGCAGCGAAGTAGGTAGGCTCAGAAGTTGGTTGGATTATACATTTAAGTGCATAACTGCATTTTTCAATATACTTATCAATATAATTGAATGCATAAATTAATAGGCACATTTCCTATATATTTGTAATCTGATATAATTTATTAGATTGAAAACAGTGTATCTTATTTGACAGCAATATACAATCTCACAATTGCTCGTTTTTCCTAATATTTTCTGTGATGAGACAAAGTATATGCAATCAAAGATCATGTTTTAATAAATTTAGATGCCAAATTAAGTGCAATTGTATCTTAACTAATTTAAGAATTATAGAGTTGAGTGTTAACATTGCAGTGGTCTAATTTAAAGAATAAAATTGACCTCACTGCTATGCCATTATAAATCAAAATTGACATTTTCCTAAGGCTATGCTGTAAATTACATAGGGGATTCAGAAGCATTTGATCAAACTACTGATCATATTGTAGTTTCTATTTCTCACAAATTTTTATATAGAGTAACTCAGTTAAATCAAATGTTCCTTTAAAGAAAAAGAGAAATAAGATTTAAGATTTTTTTATACAACATCATTATATGTGTAATTTCATGTGTAAAACAAAACTTTATTTGACATACTTAATATTCTATATTATTTTTCATGTGTAGCAATCCTATATACGTTAGGAAAGTCTGGCCAATGCCTTGATTTAAAACTTGTGAGACCCTAAGCCGATGACCCATCCAAGTCTTGCCTAGGTTCCTGACTCATAGAAAATGTGAGATAATAAATGTGTATTGTTTTAAGCTGCTAAATTTGTGTTAATTTATTACACAATTATAGATAAGTAACATAGATAAGACCAAGGCAAGATCAAGCATCCCTCTACTCTGCTCCCATGGGACTTTCTATGAGGTCATTTAGAATTTACTGAGAACTCCCGTAACTCCTAACTTATCTGCTTTTCTGACTAGTCTATATGCAACTTGAAGACTGAGATTCTTATCTAAAATTTTAGAGCCTCACACTGTGCCTGACACATAGTAGGCACTTAAAAATATTTCTTGTTAGATATTAACCTGTATAGTGGGATAAATTAGGAATCTTAGTGAGGACATCATGACAGTGAAGAAACAGGAAGGTGCTAGGAAGAACTTTTTACAAAGACAACAAGATTTGGTTCCTAAAACAATAGTTAAGTCAACAATTCTATATCTTTGAATTTTGGGCTTGTCAGGTTGAAACAAAAAGAAAACAACAATAACAACATTAATCTGCTAGATGTGATTCCAAAACAATGAGAATAATCATATAATCACAATTGAAAATTAGTTACATTGCTTTATAGTCAAGTTTCCAATATTGCCCTGGAATGAGAATAGTGGAGGCAAAGAAATATACAGATCTTCACAATACACTATGAAACAAGTACAACTACATGAGAATACAAAATACTTTTTTGAGAGAGATAGAGATAGAAATGAGAGATGTGTCAGGGGTGTGTGTGTGCGTGTGAGAAAGAAAAAGCGAGAGAGAGAGAGAGAGAGAGAGAGAGAGAGAGAGAGAATTGCTTAGTACCTATACTTCACCTTAACAAAATAGGGTTCAATGTTATTTAAGTTCACACAATGATAACCAACAGGGATAGCATATGATGAGGGCACAGTGTATTTCCACTGCTAACTGACTGACTCACTAATTCACTAACTCCTTTCCGAAAGAGAAGAGCGTCTCATGTAATGCCTTAAAAAGGCTAGTAAATTGCTTTGTTCAGACTAAAAGACATTTGTGTTTGTAGTATACCGAAAATAAATGTTGGCTACACAGTGATACCGTTAACTGCTATTGAAAACCATGGGTGTCAATCACACACTGAGAAGCACATTTAGTTCATAGATACTAGGCCAAGTAGAAATAAAGATGTTTGGTCGAATTGTATCTTAAAGATGTTGATAAGTTTCTAGCAGGAAAAAATATTTTAAAAATATAAAAAGTGTTTAGTGTTATTTGATATATTAGTTGAAAAATTCTAGTGATGTTTGTGAGTAGATTGATTTTGTAATGATGTGGTTAAAAAAAAAATATTCAAGGGTGTCGCACGTCAAATGAAAAAGTACCAGGCGCTATTTCTGTGAAGTATCTAGGACATCTGTGGTTCCAGAAAAAAGTAAGTCTTCCAATTCTAGGTATAGAGCCACCTTGGTTTGTGAAGTTAATACACATGCAATGGCTGTATTCTGTCAATGTTTTTCCCTCACAGCAAATGGGATTCATTAGATTTGGGTGGATTTGTGAAGATCACCCCTTTTTTTCTTTCACTTTCAGACAAGAAATCATTTCATCGCATTGAGAATCTAGACTTGTTTGGAAACTCTTTCAGTACTGAAATGTCCTCACTTAACTCAGTAATAATTTCCTGTCTTTAAATCACCCCATCTCCAATCCCCTACAATAAGAAAGGCTTTTATATACTTAATATCAGAATGATTTTACTTTTTGCTTCATTCTCTAAGTGGTAATGTTGCAGTAATTAAGAATTCCTTTTATTACTCCTTCATCTTGACCTTTCTTTTATAAGTCAAATAATACTATCTTCCTTAAGTAAAAAAATTTCTCTCATTTATTCCGAGCCAACCCCTTCTATATACTTGCTGTACATGTGGGGACATTTGTTCAACAAAAATGGAAACTAACAGTGATACTTTAAAGTTACAAGTAACTCTGCTTTGCAACATCCTTTACTCATTTTAATGATCACTGATGAAGCATTTGTACTCCCTGTTACTCAATAGAATGAGTAATTTTGAAGCATTGGATTTTCTTTTCATTGCCACATGGTAGTGTATTGTTCAAATAAAAATAAAGGAGATGATTCAAAGTTACAACCAAAAAAAGCTACGGAAGTTCTCACATAGCACCTTCATTTAGTTGTTCTTAGGGGAGGACCAAAGGCATCTCTTCCTGTATTTCTCTTTTTCCAAGAAGTAAACCTTTCCTAAAAGTCCCACAGCAGAGTTCTCCTTGCATCTCATTTTCTAGAATCTTATCCTGTGCCTGTGGATAAACCAGTCTTTGGTAAAGAGAATGGTACACTCACGAAAAGTGGGATTATTAGTAAATAATGAAGGAGAAATAGCTGTTGGGAAGGCAGTCAACAGGGTCCTCTTTAGTATTACAGTATATCAATGGGTTATAATTAGTGTCTAGTGTGAAAGCTGGTGGTATGAAGTCATAGCATATTAAATCCACCACCAAGTTTAGGCTTAACTCCCCTCTTCCAGTCACTGATGAGGAAACCGAGGCCTAAGGAATCCAGTTGATTTAATCAAGGTCATAGTATTGTATAGAGGACTTCTATCTAATTTACCTGATTTCTATTACAAATTTCTTTCTATTATAATTTTTCCCATCTATTGTTTTAATTCCTTGTCTTTTACTAGTCCAATAGCAAAATAGTACCCTCAGAAGAAAAAAATCAAAAATCTAAACAATTGAAGTTCTTTTGTGTTAGATCTATAGAGATAGAGAAATTGCTATGTTTAAAAGATATTTCACATGCAAATGTTTTTTTAAAGCATCTTGATTTATTTTATCATCTTTTAAACCTAGGAGTGACAAAAGCATAATTTCTTTTGTTTATTTCCATTGAAATGTAAAATTAAAAAAGTTATTTAAAGAGTTTTCATTTTAGAGAGTTTTACCTGTTTTTTCACCATTGTCTTAACTATCAAGGACTGTTTTTTTAGATTTTTTTTGTTCTTTGTTAAATCACTTTATGGTGACACACATATTTTTTAAAGATAATTTTTTGAAATAATTTTTTACTGTTATCTATATTAACCCATATACACTAAAATGGGTTTCAAAAGACTTTGATTGACCCCAGACTTGATCCTAAAGTGTTCTGCCACTGGTGCTCCGCTTTTCCCCAACAAACACACCTCCCCTCTCTGTAGATAGACCTGTTTTGACCACGTCCATAGGTTGGTCCATCACATAGGCCCAAGCAGAAACATTCTTCACTTTGAAATTTACCTTCTCAGGTTACAAAAGTGAATCTGAGAATCAAACATTTTAATTTGCATTGCATTTCATCTCTGAAATCATTTCCCCATGTCTATGTTCTTCTAATATTGTTTCTATTGCAGAAGTGTGAGACAGTAAAATAATGATGAGAAACTTTGGGGTACTGGTAATTTCTTACTTTTCCTCAAATGATACTTGCAGTCCAATTTCTAACCTGATAAGGCAGTCCAGCTACTTTTTCTTTTTCTTTCTTTCTTTTTTTTTTTTTTTTTTGCTTACCATCATCTCCCCAGGCACTTTTATTGATAAACCTTACTGTTTATTGACAGATAAAGAAAGAACATATCCTTCCTCTTTTTCCAAGAAGGAGAAGACTGTGTGGGTAAGTATTGTCTAGTAGGTTATTCAGGAGTATAGTGTTATTCTCTAATAACTCTTGCCAAGTACTATAGCCAAGCTCATTACTTCCACATGATACTTTAGGTCTCTTCTGCTCTTTGTATTTTCAGGACAGGCCCAGATCATTCTCAGTTGTTGACTTGGGCAAGTGCCATTGAGACATAGCAGATCTTCATTTTATGGAAATACAAAGAGTACCCTGTACATTAATAATGAAGGGGTTGATGGCTCGCTTGGTAACAGTGTCTTTGAATTGCTGCCTGACACCAATCCTAATATGCCTTTGCTATAAATAATATTCCTCCATTATCTCTACCCTTTTCTTAGGCATTATAGAAACTGATAAAAAATACCTTTCCCTTTTCTGATCCTGTTCCAATTTTTCGTTCCAACTTACTATTTAGCTATGTTTATTGGCCCTACTGTCACACTTCTAAGCTTTCAGATACTGTCTCCAACGTATTCCAACTCATTCTATAAATTATCTTGTTTATCTGTATAATCATCTTTTTAAAAATTACAGTTCGTCTTTCCTGGGAAAAGTACTTCCCCAACCATCTCCGGCCTGATCTGCCTGAATTCTTGCTCTTATTATGTTATTCCTTGTTCAAAAACTAAATCCCTAAGCCTGGCATCCAAGACCACGTTGATATGGCCTACTTGTCCCCTCTTTTCTTATGCATGATCCAAATGATACTTTCTCTTCTTTCCTGAACACTGTGCTTAACCGTCTTCTTGCCTTATACTGTTTTATATAGCTTTTACAGTTTCATATAGCTTTACATAGTGCTTTATACAGATATTCCTTTATGATTGAATATACTGTGTTCCTTGCCCCAAATACAACCTATTTAATATCATAACATTCTTCAAGGCTCATTTCAAATGCAACCTTCTCCAATGGGATTTTCCTTGAAAATTTCTTGCCATCCTTTCCTCACAGCACAATAGTTTGTCTATTTGTTTTTTCTTTACTGCATTATGTGATTCTTTAAGAGAGGAATGGTGTCTTAGTCACTTTAGTCATTGGTTTGAAAGTACAGTATCCTCTCTGAGCTCTGGCTGGCTTTTACAGTCTTTGAGGTGGTATGCTAAGTGTCCTCCCTAGAACACAGCTCATTTGTCTTTTAACAAATCTAATTCCTCATTTTTTTCATTTTCCCGAGATTAAATGATTATTAAAAAAGCATGCCATACTGTATAGAAATCAAAATTCTCTCCCATAATTCTGTACCTGGGACTCTAGAAATGTCATTGTACCTTTCCCACATCTTCAAATGAACATTCTCAGGTCACAGCAGTAAGTCTTCCCAAAGAGAAACTTGCAGAAAAACAAGCTATTTCCTTGGCTCACATTTACCTCTTTTTGTAGCATGCACCAGCAATCTATCTAAGAAGTATATATTGGAAAGTAAGGAGGAGATCCACCAGCAAGCCCCCAGCTGTTGATAGCCATAAGATCAGAGACAAGCACAAAGGGATAGGTCAACATAATGGCAAAAATCCTGTGACAGCCTGGGAATAACTCTTTTTTTAATCTTTAAAGTGTTTATTTATTAATTTAAAAGTGAAAGTTTACAGTATAGAGTGTCATCACTTTACATCTTTTTTAATTTATTATTTCAGAATATTATTGGGGCACAAATGTTTTGGTTACATAAATTGCTTTTGTACTGTTTGAGTCAAAGTTGTAAGTCTGCCCATCCCCCAGATAGTGTGCATTATACTCATTAGGTGTGAATTTACTCATCCCCCTTCCCCTCCCCTTCCACCTGCTGAATTTCTGATAAGTGTTATTTCTATATGTGCACGTATTGATTGATTAGTTGCAATTTAATGGTGAATACATGCGGTGTTTATTTTTCCATTTTTTTGATACTTCACTGAGAAGAATGGTCTCCAGTTCCATCTAGGTTAATATAAGAGGTATTAGTTCACCGTTTTTTTTATGGTTGAGTATTGCTCCATGGTATACATATACCACATTTTATTAATCCACTTATGTGTTGATGGGCATTTGCGTTGCTTCCACATCTTTGCAATTGTGCTGCTATAAACATTCTAAGGGGAATAACTCTTGATTTTATTCATGTTGGAAACCCTGCTGTCCAATGCCTAGGTATTGACAAGGTAGGCCAGTGAGTTACAGAGCCACAAAGAAATGATGTCATCTAGGAGACGAGGAACAAGATCCATGAAAAATCCTAGGATGCCCTCTTCCCAATAGATGATTACTATGGAGTCACAAAGTCCACAGTACGTGGATTCTCTGCCAATAATTGTACTATAGATCTCAGAGTGATCACATGGAAGGGATGTGTGATGAGAGTAGCAGCAGACTGAGCAACCATCTCTCAAATTGTCTCCTTGATAACCTGGTCAAAGGAAGATGAGACTTCATTTTGTACATTCCCAGGTCCTAACTCTGAGATAAAAGGGAAACTGAATGCTTGGCTTTGCTCCTAAAAAGGCCCAAATAGCAATAATAACTTGCAAGGCAAAGGTGCTCATGCTTAGAAAGTTGCTCCAATGTACCCACCCTTGTCATATTCCTGGTAATGCTGTAACATTTTACCATAGACTACAGTCTAGAGGACTCCTGAACACAGTCTTGGAGTTAAGCTTATGAACAAACCATGCCTCCTACTGATGCTGACAATGTGCTGAGCATAACAAAAGAGACCAGGAAGCTGATATACTTGCCACTCAAAAATATTTCGTACTATCGTTGGAGGAAGAGGCTTATTTCCCTCATGAGCAGTTGGGACAGCATGGTGAGACTGGAGCTCAGGAGAATCTGACTGGCCACGTCCGCCCTGATATCACTCATGGACAGACAGACAGACCAAGCTATCAGGTGATCCAGTGAGCCGGTCTTGAATCCCGTGCCAGGGTCCCTGGCTTCACTGCCTAATTCATCATCTAACATATAGGACAACTTCTTCTGATTTACTTCAATTTCCTGTGTCTACATGTCAATGCCATTTACAATCACAAGCATTTAAAAAATAATGCAATGATTGTTGTAATATGTCTTAACATTTATATAATTTAATTAATCTGTATAGCCTCTGAATTTATATTTTTCTTCTTTGAAAATGGGCCACTGACATTTGTGATCCAAATCCAATCCCAATGATCATGCTTCCTGTCTAATATGTATGAAATTCTCCTAATGTCACTTCCTAATAAGTGGCATCTATTTTGTATTTGACACTGTGCTAAGAAAGGCATGGATACCACTCAAACTGAAATACATGCGAGTTAAGCACTTAAGTTGGGTTTTCAATGTTTCCTTCATAAGGCCAAATTAACAGAAATTATTTATGATACAATTTTATTAAAAATGAGTAAGACTTAGCAAATGGTTCTCCTTCTAGGTCCAGGATTTATAAGAATGAAATAAATGTTTTACACTTTAATAATAAACACCCACCATGAATCATAGCCCTTTCTGTCTTATTCACGAAATGAGCGGAGTTTGGGGAGGTAATAGAAAATAAGAGTTAAGTATTTCCAAAGGTCTAAAATTTCCAAGCCACTTGAGATCTATTGCACACATGAGAGGATTGACACTGTAGGGAAATCTAGTGATATGAATGTGTTCAGCATTTCTTTAGACATTTATACAACTACATGGTGTTTTTTTTTTTCAAATGAGGAAAAAGAATAGAAAGAAAAGTTGAAAATACTTCTGATCAGGACCATCTAATTCCCACTAAAAGTTTTTGTATACACTGGATTTACTAGAGCTGTTACTATGTATTTATTCATTTGGAGGAGAAATAAATTTCAGAGCGTGGTGCTGGTAACATTTCTATATAAACATGTCAGTGTTTGCAAGTGTTTTCTTTGATAGAGAAATATCTTGTCAAGGGTACATTGAACTCTTTTTTAAAACCATTTGTTCCTTATTGTCAGTGAGCAAATATATTCTAGCAAACCATTTTAAATTGCTTATATTTTATCTAATACTGTATCTTCTACTAGTTTCCATAAAATCTTTGAACAGATTTATCCAGCTGTCTATGTTTTTTTTTCTCAACACATTACAGGCTGATACAATCTTACTTTGTGTACTATATCACTTTGATCTGATTCATGTTAATTCTTTTTCTTCAAATTGTTTTATGTAGTCTTCTGTATATTTTTATTGAGGTAAAATAATTGAGGTAAAATCAGAGAAAAGAAAAAACAACATTGTCCTATACTTTCCCTTTACTAGTAAAACTTAAACTCTTGGAGACCATTTGTTTTTCAATAAATTTACTCTCTAGATGCAAGAGGTTGAATGTCAGTATGATTCAAGCTCCAGATTCTTTGTGAACTCTGGATTCTTTGAGGTGAACTCCATAGTTCAGGGTGGTAACTTTCCTTTTTTTTTTCTTGACTCATATTTACAGTAAGAAATATGTACATTTCTACTAATTGTATATATGTGGGGGGCTATTCATGTATACCTACAATGACAATAAAAAATAAATAAATAAAAAGTCAGTCCTCACCCAGTAAAGAAGTTTCAAATGTTTTTTAATACAACTTCTGGAGTCATTTTGCCTCATTCAACCCAATTATCGTTTTTCTTATATGTGTACTACTGCCATGAATATTGGTATCTGTGATCTTAAGCACTGCTTCAAATTCCTGCAGTGAATTAGTAGAAGTACACCTCTTCATAGTACAGTGGGAAAAGCAAAGACTGATTTAAAAACTTCCCTCCAACCTATCCTGTCATCTATAGTCCATTAGAGGCTACAGATCCACTCCAAATTCTGTGCAAGACCCCACGAGCACTATAAGTACTGGTTCAACACATCCTTCCTGCTTCCCTAGGAATTTCTCATGTTTTGCTGTTTTGATGTTGTTGATATTTTTCTTTCCTTCTCTTTTCTGTATTTATTCAGGTGTATTGGTTTGCTAGGAAGGAGTGCCATAACAAGGTACCACAGACTGGGTGGCTTAAACAACAGAAATTTAATTTTTCAGTTTTGAAGTCTCTAAGTCCAAGACCAAGGTATCAGTGGGATTGGTTCCTTCTGAACATTGTGAGGGAGAATCTATTCCATGTCTGCCTTTTAGTTTCTTGTGGTTTGCTGGCAGTGATTGGTATTTCTTGGCTTGTGGATGCGTAACCCTGATGTCTGCCTCCAACTTCAAATAGCCTTCTCCCTGTGTATATCTTTCCTTTGTAGATGTCTCTGTTTTTAATTTTCCCTTGTTATAAGAACATCATTAGACCGGCCCTACAAAAAATGCTAAAGAGAGTTCTTAAGATCAAATGAAAAAATGCTAGACACTAACACAAACCTATGTGAACATATAAAGACCTCTTATAAAGGTAATAAAAGGAAAAAGATAAAAACTAGTATTATTATAAATTTGTTTTTTAACTATAATTTTCTATAAGATCTTAAATAAAAATACATAAAATTATTATAAGTACAGTTTAATGTGCATATAAGATAAAGATGTAATTTGTTACCTCAATAACATAACATGAAGGACAATGAAGCTGTAAAGGAATAGAGGTTTTATATGCAATTGAAGTTAATTTTGTACCAATTAAAAATAGATTGTTATAACTTTAGGATATTATATGGAATCCCCACAGTACCCACATAGAAAATATGTAGCAGACCGCTGCTGTTTAACATTGTACTGGAATTTCTAGCCAGCAGCATAAGGTCATAAAAAAGGAAATAAAAGTCATTAAAATCAGATAGGAAGAAATTAAACTGTTTTTATTCATAGATGTCATGTTTGTCTTCATATGTAATCCAAAAAAATCTACAGAAACTCCTAGTGCTAACAACTGAGTGAAGTAAGGTCACAGAATAGATCAATGTACAGAAATCAATTGTGTTTCTATATAGCAATAAACATAGAAACAACAATTAGAAATGAAATATAGGTTGAGCATCTATAATCCAAAGTCCAAAATCTAAAATGCTTCAAAATTCAAAACTTTTTGAGTGCGAACATGACACCACAAGTAGCAAATTCCACACCTGACTTCATGTGACAAGTTGCAGTGAAAATGGAGTCACAGCTTAGTTTTATATAAAAAATTATCTAAAATATTATATAAATTACCTTTAGGGTATCTTTATAAGGTGTATGTAAAACATAAATAAATTTTGTGTTTAGACTTGAGTCCTATCCTTAAGATATCTCATTATGTATATGCAAATATTTGAAAATCTAAAAAAAATCTGAAAAGTTTCTGGTCCCAGGCATTTCAGATAAGGAATATTCAACCTGTACCATTTATAATCATTCTAAAAAAGAAAACCCTAAAACACTTAGCTGTAAATCTAACAAAGCATATGTAAGACTTGTATGCTGAAGAGAATAAAATATTGATGAAAGAAATCAAGAAAGATATTAACAAATAGAGTTACAAGATAGATTTATGATTTCAAATCTCAACACAGTAAAGATATCAATACTTCCCAAATTGATATACAAGTTTAACACATTCCAATAGAAATGTGTAGGATATGCATAAAGTATGATTAGTTAAATGTACTTTAAAACTTATATGGAATAGTAAAGGTACTAAAATAGCTAAATTATTTTGAAAAAAGAATTAAATAAGAGGAATCACTCCACTAGATTTCAAGACTAATTATACAGCTATAGTAATCAAGTTTTCATGATATTGATAAATGCACACAATAAAGATCATAAAAATGTCTCCATACAATTGTGGCCAACTGATTTTTTACAAAGTTGCAAGATCCATTCAATGGAGGAAGGATAGATTTTACAACAAATTATACTGGAGAAATCAGACATTCGTAAGAAAAAAATAAAACTTGACCTAAACCACACACAATGTATAATAATAAAATGAAAATAGGGCATAAAATAATTTTGAATCATAAAACTGTAAACCTTTTTAAACATAACAGCACAAAATTTCGGAGGTCAATAACTGTTTTAAAGTTCTTACTCATTACATAAAAGCATGATGCATAAAAGAAAATATCAATGAATTAGAATTCATAAAAATTAAAAATTTTTGCTCTGTAAAAGTCCCAGTCAAGCAAATAAAAATACAATCCACTATCTGTAAGACGACCTTTCCAAACTACATATTTGACAAAAGTTTTGTAAGATAGAATAATATAAAGAATCCTGAAAACTTAACAGTTAAAAAAATCTTTACTTTGTTGCACAATAGCAACAAAGAAAATAAAGTACCTAGGAATACATTTATCTAAGGAAGTAAAAGACCTCTACAGAGAGAACAATGAGACATTGAGGAAGGAAATAGCAAAAGAAGTAAACAGGTGGAAAACCATACCATGCTCGTGGATTGGCAGAATCAACATTGTTAAAATGACTATACTACCCAAAGTGATCTACAGATTCAATGCAATCCCTATTAAAATACCACCATCATTCTTCACAGATGAAGAAAAATTAATTTTATGTTTCGTATGGAACCAGAGAAGACCCCGCATAGCAAAAACAACTCTAGGTAATAAAAATAAAATAGGAGGCATCAACCTACCAGACTTTAAACTCTATTACAAAACTGTAATATTAAAATCAACTTGGTACTGGCACAAAAACAGAGCCATTGACCAGTGGAACAGAACTGAAAACCCAGATATAAAACCGTCCACATATAGCCATCTAATCTTTGACAAACCAGACAAAAACATACACTGGGGAAAAGAATCTTTATTCAATAAATGGTGCTGGGAAAACTGGATAGCCACATGTAGAAGACCGAATCTGGATCCACACCTCTCACCTCTCACAAAAATCAACTCAC